>CAMRHE010001531.1:42500-80651 GCA_947044405.1 Leptodactylus fallax | reverse complement strand
GACTAGGGGGCGCACTACGGTAGCCGCCAGGCAGTCACATGACTAGGGGCGCACTACGGTAGCCGCCAGGCAGTCACATGACTAGGGGCGCACTACGGTAGCCGCCAGGCAGTCACATGACTAGGGGGCGCACCAGGCAGCGGCCAGGCAGTCACATGACTAGGGGCGCACTACAGTAGCCGCCAGGCAGTCACATGACTAGGGGCCCGGCACTACGGTAGCCGCCAGGCAGTCACATGACTAGGGCCCCCCCCCCCCCCCCCCCGCCACCCGCCAGCCACCCCACCCAGCCGGCGCACCACGGTAGCCGCCAGGCAGTCACATGACTAGGGGGCGCACTACGGTAGCCGCCAGGCAGTCACATGACTAGGGGGGCACTACGGTAGCGCAGGCAGTCACATGACTAGGGGCGCACCACAGGGGCCGCCAGGCAGTCACATGACCAGGGGGCGCACCACGGTAGCCGCCAGGCAGTCACATGACTAGGGGGCGCACCACCGGTAGCCGCCAGGCAGTCACATGACTAGGGGGCGCACTACAGTAGCCGCCAGGCAGTCACATGACTAGGGGGCGCACTACCGGCCACCAGGCAGTCACATGACTAGGGGCGCACTACGGTAGCCGCCAGGCAGTCACATGACTAGGGGGCGCACTACGGTAGCCGCCAGGCAGTCACATGACTAGGGGCGCACTACGGTAGCCGCCAGGGTCACATGAATAGGGGGCGCACTACGGTAGCCGCCAGGCAATCACATGACTAGGGGGCGCACTACGGTAGCCGCCAGGCAGTCACATGACTAGGGGCGCACTACGGTAGCCGCCAGGCAGTCACATGACTAGGGGGCGCACTACGGTAGCCGCCAGGCAGTCACATGACTAGGGGCGCACTACGGTAGCCGCCAGGCAGTCACATGACTAGGGGGCGCACTACGGTAGCCGCCAGGCAGTCACATGACTAGGGGGCGCACTACGGTAGCCGCCAGGCAGTCACATGACTAGGGCGGCGCCCGCGGTAGCCGCCAGGCAGTCACATGACTAGGGGCGCACTATGGTAGCCGCCAGGCAGTCACATGACTAGGGGCGCACTACGGTAGCCGCCAGGCAGTCACATGACTAGGGGCGCACTACGGTAGCCGCCAGGCAGTCACATGACTAGGGGCGCACCGGCCAGGCAGCCGGTCATGACAGGGGCGCACTACGGTAGCCGCCAGGCAGTCACATGACTAGGGGCGCACTACGGTAGCCGCCAGGCAGTCACATGACTAGGGGCGCACTACGACTAGGCACTAGCCGCCAGGCAGTCACATGGCACATGACTAGGGGGCGCACTACGTAGCCGCCAGGCAGTCACATGACTAGGGGCCACACTACGGTAGCCGCCAGGCAGTCACATGACTAGGGGCGCACTACGTAGCCGCCAGGCAGTCACATGACTAGGGGCGCACTACGGTAGCCGCCAGGCAGTCACATGACTAGGGGCGCACTACGGTAGCCGCCAGGCAGTCACATGACTAGGGGGCACACTACGGGGTAGCCGCCAGGCAGTCACATGACTAGGGGGTGCACTACGGTAGCCGCCAGGCAGTCACATGACTAGGGGAGCTCACCAATCCCTTCGACCACAGTTTTCACTCACGTGCCATGTGACTCTCCTGGTGTCCCCGCGGTCACATGACCTTACATTGTTATTATAGTTCTACTTTTTTCTACCAATCAGTGGAAATCAAAATTGCGCAGAATTGTTGGTCAAGGAGGCGGTCCCTAGACTGGAGAAGTTGATATGGACGCCATGCCGCCCCATATTCTACCACTCCATGATGAATGACCCCCATTCCCCCCCCAGTCCCAGAATTGTGCCCCTCCTGGGCCACCATATATTCTCCTAACTCCCCCCTCCCCATAGAGCACCTGTTAGCCCTGACAGACCTGTCCCCCATGACACTCCTGTAACAGGTCCCCCTCAGGGCACACTACAGGGGCCCCTCACCGCCACCCTTTAAGGGACCCTCCATATTTAACCCCTCCGTGCCCTCGCCCTCCCCCCTAAACTTCCCGCACCCCGATAATTCTCACCGCTCAAGATAGACAGGATAAGTCTCAGCGCCGCCTCTGAAGCCCCCAGCGCCTCGGCCGCCCCATGCAGCAGAGACCCCGAGGCCGCCGCCATCTTCCCGCTCCCCGCCGGCCCTGACTGGACCGAGCAGCCCCCACGAACAGGCCACGCCCAAGGCGGGGACTCCGTGTCCCTCTCCACGCCCCTCCCGGCGCTGATTGGCTGCCGCGGCATGAGGAGCACATTCTGGGCGTGGTTTCGAAGGCCGTTACACAGACAATGTCACCTGAGGGCGGGGATTGGACTATAGTAGAGTGACAATAGGCGTGGCCGGGCGCTGATTGGACGTGTCAGGGGAGGGGGTTACTATCGGTCACTGTGTGCTGATGGGGGACAAGGGTCACGTGATGTCACATGTAGGGGAAAGGTCAGCTGACTGGGCTGTGGCGGGTGCACCTGTATATTATAGGGGTATTACAGACACCTGTCAGGCTGTCGGCCCAAAGATACCAGCAGCAGCTCCACTCACATACACCTGTGTCATAGACTAGCCTATCTGCTCCTGGAAAAGCTGGGTGACAACCAATAGGGTCGCACAGTACATACAAGTGTACAAATATTCCATCATGACCTCATATACATGTGGCTGCTATATTGGCAGCCATATTGTTGTCACACAGCTTTCCCAGAAGCAGATATAACTCAGATCATGTATATAAAGTCTGTATGTTGTCACACACAGTCCCTATAGCTGTATAGTACTCTGTGTGCCGCCATAAGGTGCCCACGACACCGTATTAGTAAGGTGCATCTCAATAAATTACAATATCTAAGAAACCTTTATTTATTTCAGTAATTGAATTAAAAAAGTGACCGCGCAGGCCGTGTGTAAGCCGAAGGGGCCTGCGCAGTGGCATAACTAGGAATGACTGGGCCCCCCCGCCCCGCACAAACCGCATCCCCTCATTCCTGCGCACAGTATTATGCCCCATAGAGGCCCCTGTACACAGTATTATTCCTCATAGAGGCCCCTGCATACAGTATTATGCCCCATAGAGGCCCCTGCACACAGTATTATGCCCCATAGAGGCCCCTGCACATAGTATTATGCCCCATAGTGGTCCATGCACACAGTATTATACCCCATAGTGGCCCCTGTACACAGTATTATTCCTCATAGAGGCCCCTGTACACAGTATTATGCCCCATAGAGGCCCCTGCACACAGTATTATATCTCATAGTGGCCCCTGCACACAGTATTATGCCCCATAGAGGCCCCTGCACACACTATTATGCCTCATAGTGGCCCCTGCACACAGTATTATGCCCCATAGTGGCCCCTGTACACAGTATTATTCCTCATAGAGGCCCCTGCACACAGTATTATGCCCCATAGTGGCCCCTGCACACAGTATTATACCCCATAGTGGCCCCTGTACACAGTATTATTCCTCATAGAGGCCCCTGCATACAGTATTATGCCCCATAGAGGCCCCTGCACACAGTATTATATCTCATAGTGGCCCCTGCACACAGTATTATGCCCCATAGAGGCCCCTGCACACACTATTATGCCTCATAGTGGCCCCTGCACACAGTATTATGCCCCATAGTGGCCCCTGCACACAGTATTATGCCCCATTGTGGACCACCCATGAACAATTATTATACTCTGGGCTCTTTTCAGACACCAGAGTAAAATGATCGGAGACCCAGGGGAGGATAGAAACATAAAAAACTGTGTCACTTACCCGTCCCTGGCTCTGGCGCACTCCCCGCTTTTGGCCTTCTTCAATGTTGGACCAAACGTCATGGCCGGCGTCACAATGCATGAAGACGTCGGCCTGAACGTCACCAGGGAGGCCCGAAGCTTGCTGGAGTGCAGGAGAGGTAAGTAACATTGTTTTTTATGTTCCCTCACCTCCCTGGGTCTCCGATCATTATACTGATAGCAGTGTCTGTGGGGTTCGTGGCCTTACTCACCGATCCCCGCTTCTGCTCACAGCCTCCTCCACTTCCACAGAATGGGCAGTGCAGGCGGCCATGAGCAGGAGCGGGGATCGGTAAGGAAATAAGTTACACCAGCAGGTAACGGCCTATTAAAAAAAAAAAAAATCAGGGGCCCGCCAGGCCCCCTAATGTCCTGGGCCCTGTGGCAGCCGCTCCCGCTGCTACGCCGGTATTTACACCACTGGACATACGGACATCTGTGTTGCCATATTCCTGCTCTGATTGTAGGCAGCCTACTATGGCCTCGTGTGAGAATCCTTAAAGGGTGTTTCCAGGAGTCAGATACTGAGGACATCTCCTTTGGCAGTGGCCCAACATCAGGGGCCCCCACAGTCAGCTGGTGGAAGAGGCCGCAGCGTTCAGATATTTCATGGGCGGTCAGACTGATACTGAGTAGGGGTCACCTACTGTCCCATGTGGGTGGAGCGCGGTGCGCAGGTGGCTGTATACACAGTCTGGGTCTGGTCTGGGTATGTATTTATTTAGGGATTCTGGTCTGGGGTCTGTCGAAAGAGTCTGATCTGGGGTCTCAAAAAATGATGAGGCTGGGGTCCGCGTAAAAGGGGGTCTGGTCGGGGTCTGTATTTAGGTATGTATTTATATTGGAGTCCTGGTCTGTATTTAGGGGATCTGGTCTGGGGACAGTATTTATTTAGTTTTAGGGTCCATATTAAGGATTTTTTTTGGGTTTGGGGACTTTAGTCTGTGGTCTGTATTTAGGGTGTCTGTGTTTAGGGACGTTGGTTTGGAGAGTATTTATCTAGGGGGTCTGGTTTTAGGTCTATATTTAGGGGGTCTGGTTTGGGGTCTGTATTTATTTAGGGGGTCAGTATTTAGGAATATTGTTATGGGTTTTTACCTTAGGGGGTCTGGGGTCAGTATTTAGGGTGACAGGTTTGGGGTCTGTATGTAGGGGGTCTGGGGTCAGTATTTAGGGTGACAGGTTTGGGGTTTGTATGTAGGGGGTCTGGGGTCAGTATTTATGGTGACAGGTTTGGGGTCTGTATTTATTTAGGGGGTTTGGGGTCCGTGGTTAGGAGTACTGTTCTGGGATTGTATTACTTTAGGGGTCTGGGATCTTTATCTGGGTGGTCCGCGCTGAGATTTGTATTACCTTAGGGGGCCTGACGTAGGGTCTGTATCATTTTGGTGTGTTCTGAAGGGGGTCGCACACACTTTTGTCGGTTGAGGGCGTGTCCTATGTCAGTGGGCGGGGCATACACAATGACTATTTAGGCAGCTATTCCTGTCACCTGACATTATACATACATGGCGGATTATCCAATGTTTCGGATTCCCGGAGAAGTTTCTGGAATTATTTCTGTATGAAATGGCTCATGAGATTGTGTGACATGTCCAAGAAGAGGGACTACGCCTGGATGAAGACGCCCTGATGACTCCAAGGAGTAGCTGCCCACAAAGAAAGATACTGCAGTGGCCATGTTTTATGTTATTTCCTTCTTCAGTTTGATAAGATTTTGCATCATGCTGCGTTGTGTTGTGACCTCATACGTGTGTGTCTCGTGTCATTACGTCCCCCGCCATGACATCATTCATCTTGGTCACGTCATCCTATTGTCAGAGGAGTATAAGACGCTGCAGTGACCCCCGGACACTCACTAATGTTTCTCAGATTGAAGGATAATCTCCTCACATAATCTCCGACTTGTCTTCACTTCTTCTTATATCACAGACAGAAATCCGGATTATCAGATTTTCCGGCCTCTGATATCGGATTATTGGATTTTCACTATGTATGGCCAGAGCTGCCCTCCTGTTTACTAACATCAGCTCGTAGTCACCTGACACCGCCTGGTAATGCGGTGTGACCTGACAACTTGTGACACGTCCTCACACATCCTGGGCCTCACGTCTCGCGGTAATCTTCTGTGTCCGCAGGGCGTCAGTTTATTTACCTGGGAGAAATATCACTGCACAGGTGGAGGAGGATCTAGTGCACGGTCTAAGGTGCAGCAGATCAATAAATCCAAGGATGGAAGCACAAGTAGCATTGTCTGGGTGACAAGACATCTAATACTATATAACTGACTTATAGCATAGCTGTTGTCACCCAGCTTTCCCAAACTTCTGAGTGGCAGATCTGTCTACATCTGTAGGAGTTTGACAAAAAGTATCTTAGTAATTCACAGTAACAAAACTATGAGTGCAGCTCTGGAGTATAATACAGTATCAGTACAGGATAAGTAATTTTTTTTTTTGTACACAGGGAGGGCAAAAGGAGAATAGTGGGCGCAGCTCTGGAGTATAATACAGGATGTAACTCAGGATCAGTACAGGATAAGTAATGTAATGTACACAGTGACTGTACCAGCAGAATAGTGGGCGCAGCTCTGGAGTATAATACAGGATGTAACTCAGGATCAGTACAGGATAAGTAATGTAATGTATGTACACAGTGACTGTACCAGCAGAATAGTGAGCGCAGCTCTGGAGTATAATACAGGATGTAACTCAGGATCAGTACAGGATAAGTAATGTATGTACACAGTGACTGCACCAGCAGAATAGTGAGCGCAGCTCTGGAGTACAATACAGGATGTAACTCAGGATCAGTACAGGATAAGTAATGTAATGTATGTACACAGTGACTGTACCAGCAGAATAGTGAGCGCAGCTCTGGAGTATAATACAGGATGTAACTCAGGATCAGTACAGGATAAGTAATGTAATGTATGTACACAGTGACTGCACCAGCAGAATAGTGAGCACAGCTCTGGAGTATAATACAGGATGTAACTCAGGATCAGTACAGGATAAGTAATGTAATGTATGTACACAGTGACTGCACCAGCAGAATAGTGAGCGCAGCTCTGGAGTATAATACAGGATGTAACTCAGGATCAGTACAGGATAAGTAATGTAATGTATGTACACAGTGACTGTACCAGCAGAATAGTGAGCGCAGCTCTGGAGTATAATACAGGATAAGTAACTGTAATGTATGTACACAGTGACTGTACCAGCAGGATCGTGAGTGCAGCTCTGGAGTATAATACAGGATGTAACTCAGGATCAGTACAGGATAAGTAATGTAATGTATGTACACAGTGACTGTACCAGCAGAATAGTGAGTGCAGCTCTGGAGTATAATACAGGATGTAACTCAGGATCAGTACAGGATAAGTAATGTAATGTCTGTACACAGTGACTGTACCAGCAGAATAGTGAGCGCAGCTCTGGAGTATAATACAGGATGTAACTCAGGATCAGTACAGGATAAGTAATGTAATGTCTGTACACAGTGACTGTACCAGCAGAATAGTGAGCGCAGCTCTGGAGTATAATACAGGATGTAACTCAGGATCAGTACAGGATAAGTAATGTAATGTATGTACACAGTGACTGTACCAGCAGAATAGTGAGCGCAGCTCTGGAGTATAATACAGGATGTAACTCAGGATCAGTACAGGATAAGTAATGTAATGTATGTACACAGTGACTGTACCAGCAGAATAGTGAGTGCAGCTCTGGAGTATAATACAGGATGTAACTCAGGATCAGTACAGGATAAGTAATGTAATGTATGTACACAGTGACTGCCTGCGTGTGGGGGCTGGAGTATACAGGATGTAACTCAGGATCAGTACAGGATAAGTAATGTAATGTATGTACACAGTGACTGTACCAGCAGAATAGTGAGTGCAGCTCTGGAGTATAATACAGGATGTAACTCAGGATCAGTACAGGATAAGTAATGTAATGTATGTACACAGTGACTGTACCAGCAGAATAGGGGGCTGGGGTTATAGGTGTTCGGTAGTATGTTGTTGTAAAGTGATGCCGCAGAACAGGGGCGCAGCTCTGGAGTATAATACAGGATCTAACTCAGGATCAGTACAGGATAAGTAATGTAATGTATGTGCCTAACCTCTCTTACATACACAGTGACTGTACCAGCAGAATAGTGAGTCCAGCTCTGGAGTATAATACAGGATGTAACTCAGGATCAGTACAGGATAAGTAATGTAATGTATGTACACAGTGACTGTACCAGCAGAATAGTGAGCGCAGCTCTGGAGTATAATACAGGATGTAACTCAGGATCAGTACAGGATAAGTAATGTAATGTATGTACACAGTGACTGCACCAGCAGAATCCAGTGAGGGGTAGCCCTAAGAGTATGATACAGGTATGCAACTCAGGATTTGCTGTTGGCCTAATACCCCTTTACTACCTTACATATCTGCACGGTCTCCATATTTCGGATCTATGTTACACAAATCCTACAAGTAATGCGTTTCCTTTGCACTTATCTTATCATATTCCATAAGGGGTAGACATAAGAGATGAGACAATTATACAGCTAAATTAATAACAATAACCCTTTAACCTCTTAGGGACTCGGCCTAATTCGGACTTTACAGCCCGGCGGCTCCGGTTTTTATTTTTCCATCTCCACATTTCAGAAGCCGTCCCTGTTTTATTTTTCTCTCAACCTGTTTGGTGAAAGACAGAATGTCCTCCTTAATGGAACTATTTTTAGTACATATCATATTTTTAATGAGGATAAACATAACGTCATCAGAGGGCGGCGATCGGTTGCCATGACAGCCAGCAGCCTAATGAAGGCTCCCAGGCCAGTCATTACCATAGTTCCATAGGCAGCGTGTAATAGAAGTCAATGGATTTTACTATACACTGCAATACCTTAGTATTGCAGTGTATTGTATGAGCAATCAGACCCCCTAGGTTTCAAGGTCTCTAGGGGGTCTGCAAATACAAGTTAAAAAAAAAAGTAAAAAGTTTTTAAAAGTATAAAAAAAAATGCAAAAATTCTAATCCCCCCCTTTCCCTAGATCACATATAGAAATAAATAAACAATAATAAACATAAACCTTTTAGGTCTCAGACACTCCAAAATGTCCGAACTATTAAACTATAAAAATATTTATCCCATACGGTGAATGGCGTACGAGGAAAAAAATCAAAATAGCCAAATGGTGACTTTTTTCAAAACTTTTCCTCTTAAAAAAAAATTGAATAAAATGTGATCAAACCATCAGACCTTCTCCAAAATGGCAATAATAAAAACTACATCTTGTCCCACATAAAAAAACACCTTACCCAGTTCCATACATGGAAATATGAAAAAGTTACAGGTGTCACAATATGGCGACATAAAAATTTTTTTTTAAAAGTTTAAAATTTTTTAAAAGGCATCAACATTTACAAATACTCTATAAATTTGGTATCGCCGTGATCGGCCTTAATCGCAGAATACAAGTAACATGTCACTTGTACCACATAGTGAATGGCGTAAAAATTATATCCATAAGAAATTGTCGCAAATGCGTTTTTTTCCAATTCAACCTCATTCTGAATTTTTTTCCAGCTTCCGAGTACATTGTACAGGATTTTGAATGGCGCCATTACAAAGTACAATTTGTCCCGCAAACATAAAACCATCATGTGACTCTGTGAACGGAAAAATTAAAAAATGCTAGCTTTTGGAAGGTGGGGAGGAAAAAACAGATACGCAAAAACGAAATTTGGCTGGATCTTTAAGGGGTTAATGACCCTGTGACTGATTCTACGCTGAATGTTCTCCGCACAGTCCTCTGACAATACTGTGTATATGCACTATGGAGACTTGCACTATTGTCTATAGTCTATGAGTCCACGAAAGTCACAGCTAGCACCAGGACGCCGTCATCGTGACGTTTGGTGCAGATATCAACCCCATGACAAATACCACAGCTCCCCCGTGTGTCAAACTGAGAGATGTGTCCTGACTATTTCACGACAGTTCACTCTCTATTCCAAGACAAAGTATTACAATGATGGTGGCCCGCTCCCTGCACGCCTCCGCCATGACACCTTTTAGGGAAAGTGGGCGCAGAGTTAAAAATAAAGTTGCAATGTTTTTTGCAAGGTATTGTAAATCTGTCTTATTATTTCCAGTCTTGTTTTTCAAGTCTTGCTGGATATCATTGTGTGGGCCAAATCCTGACTACTGACAACCCATTCTTACATAACCAGTGCTTGTCGTTTATCACAATTTCTGCGCTTTTGTTTGTCCACCCACTTTTTGACCACCGGTTCTCAATGGAGTTTCCTGGCCATGGACTCAAAATGTCAATGTTTTGTTCACCGAGCCACTTAGGTATCACTTCTGCCTCGTGACATGGCGTCCACCATGCTGGTAAATGCATTGTCCATCACCACATGTCTCCTGGATGGTTGGGAGATGTTTTTGGAGGATGGTTAGATCCCTTCTTTATTCAGGTTTTCTTGGACAGAATTGTGACTGGGCCCACTCCATGGATGAGAAGTCACCGCGCACATGGATGGTCTCTGGAGGGTTTACTGTAGACATGACACAGGACACATGGTGGCCTCACCTTATCTTCTCTGGACAACCATTCTTCCAGAAGCCATGTGTCTCCAAGAAAAACATCAAGGACAGGTTGACATCCTGGGGGAAGTACAGGAGATCGGACTGCAGAGGACGGGGTTATTTCCCCCTTCTGACTGATTGGGACATCTAGAAGACGTCTCCAGAGAAGATAAGGTGAGGCCACCATGAGTCCTTTGTCATGTCTACAGTAAAGCCTCCAGAGATCATCCAGGTTTAGGGTGGCTTCTCATCCATGGAGTGGGCTCAGTCACAATTTTGCCTGAGAACACGGCCATGGATAAAGAATGGGATCTAACCATCCTTCCAACCATCCAGGAGACAATGGGGATGGACAATGCTGTTTCCAGCCTGATGGAGACCGTTTCATTAGATGAAAGTGATGCCTAAGTGGCTCGGTGAACAAAACATTGACATTTTGGGTCCATGGCCAAAAAACTCTTTAGAACACCTGTGGTTAGTCGTCAAAAAGTGGGATGAAAAACAAAAACACAGAAAGCGCTGGTTAGACAAGAATGGGTTGTCAGTAGTCAGGATTTAGCGCAGAAGCCGATATCCAGTATACCAGGGGGAAGTGTAGAAGTCTGTAAAAGTAAGGGTCAACGCTGCAAATATTAAGTCTTTACAGAAACTTCATATATTTGGCAATTAAAGTGTAAAAACTTATTCTAATTGTACTTCAGTAACCATAAAAACACCCAAAAACACGGAAGCATCAAACACTGTGAAAGCCAAAATCTGTGTCAAAACGTTTGGCCACATCTGTAGATATAAATATAAAAAATATAATAATTTGTAGCAAAATACTGGAACATTTTTTAACCTTTTCCCGACATCTGCCGTAATACAAGTGCCGGTATTTTGCAATGCGTTGCAATATTGATCAGACCCCCTAGTGACCGCTAGGGGGGGCTAATAATTACAGTATTTAAAAAAAAAAAAAAAAAAATTTAAAATTCAAATCATCCCCTTTTCCCCAGGATACATATAAAAGTAGAATATTACTGAGAACACACACACATGAGGTGTCACTGTATCCGAAAACCCCCGGTCTACAAACTTATACAAATATTTTTCCTCCATGGTGAACGCCATAATGGGAAAAAAAATCTAAAGTGCCGAACTGCCGTTTATTTAGTCTCTGATAAAAATTTTAATAAAACGTGATCAAAGCGATAGACATTCCCCAAAATGGTATAACTAAAAAATACACCTGGCCTCGCAAAAAATGACGCCCTATGCATCCCCGTACACGGAAATATAAAAAAAGTTACGGGTGTCAGAATATGGCGACTTTAAGGAAAAAATGTTATTTTGCAAAGTTTTGGATTTTGGTTGAAATGTAATTAAAACTATAAATTTGGTATCCCCGGAATTGTACCGAGACATAGAATACAGGCGAGATGTCATTGTGGCTGCAAAGTGAACGCCGTAAATACGAAGCCTGAAAGAAAGTCGCACAAATGCAGTTTTTCTCCAATTCCACCCCATTCTGAATGTTTTTGCAGCTTCCCAGTACATTGTACAGAATAATAAATGGGACCATTATAAAGAACAATTTGTCCCGCAAACATTAAGCCCTTCTATGGCTCTGTGAACGGAAAAATAAAAAAGTTATGGAAGGCGGGGAGTCAAAACAAAAATCAAAAAATGCTTTCGGTGGGAAGGGGTTAAGTCTGTGACCAAATCCTGCTGTTCCCTTCCTGTCGTGACCACGAGGTGGCGCCAGTGCAACAAAAATAGAATCCAAAAGAAAACAAAAATTTGTGAATTAGTAACTTTTTTTGGGGGGGGGGGGTTTATTAACCACATTGAAATTTTCATCTCCATTTATATAATCATATTAGGTTATATATACATATATATATATGTCAGGTATCGATCATAGCTGAGGGATCTGGTAACAGATAAGGGTGTTAAAAATATAACACGGCCTCCTATAAAATACAATATAAAGTGCTTGCTTTATATTAGTCAGCGCTGCGCCCAGTGTTTACAATGCTGAGCAGCTTAGGCGATACCACTGCACAGCCCAGTGCGGGGACATCACAGCCACCTACGTCATATGGGTAGGTACCACGGCTGACAACAGAGAACAATAGAGCAGAGATGGCAGATTCTATGTGGAGTGTCCCTTTAAGCCTCAGTTCCTCTTTGTCGGCCCTGGCGCGGGGCCAGCTGTTATTTGTGTACAGATAGTCTGGGTGATGGTGACTGGTTAGGATTTTGTCCCTCTTCCCCCTCCACTTTCATTTATTGGAAATCAGCTGCTTTCAACTCCAAAAAACAAAAAATCTGAGTCTTACGAAATCCCGGACTTTCCCCCAGTTCAGACTCGGCATCCCATTGGCCTTTTTTTATTGTCTGCTTTTACTCAGTGCGGCCCATTCAGTTGTCCACATCTGGATTCTCCCCCACCCGAGGCCCCGGCCATGACCGTAGAGGGTTAAATCCCCCATGAATCCGGCGGGGGGAAACCAAAGTCCAAAACATAAACAAGGAGAGAATTTTTTTCCTTCTTTCCCAGTGTAAAACTATTAAGATCCGATATGTGCTAAGTGTCCCGGCGCTGTCAGCGAGCGGCGAGACGTCTGCCCCCCCGTCCTGTATTATCTGCTGAGAGTATGAAGCTGAGGTGAGTCCCCCCGCAATCTACCGCATACCCATGATCCTTTGTGCACGCATTTTGGGTAATACATTGCCATATTGCATCTTTTTTTTATGCAACACAGGTGGCTGTTTCTCGCCCTCCTGGGGTGTGCCAGTGCGGGGTCACCCTCTATGTTTGGAGAAATCACATCTCCCAATTTCCCTCAGGTTTACCCCAATAATGCAGTAAAAACCTGGAACATTGAGGTCCCGGAGGGGCACGGCATCCGCCTCTACTTCACACACCTGGACATTGAGCCCTCGGAGCACTGCGAGTATGACTATCTGCAGGTAAGTACTGAGGCAGGGTGCACGGGCTTGTACGGTGCACCACTAGGGCAGTGGTTCCAGCTGCCGCAGCACTACAAACCCCAGCATGCTTGGGGTTAGACTTGGTGGTCAGGGCATGTTGAGAGTTGTAGGATTGTGGCAGAGAACGCAGAGGTAGAGCAAGGATATAAGTGGGCACTAGACACATGGGGCGCCCCTTATCTCTAGCAAAAAAATATCCAATTTTTTTTTAATACTTGCTACTGCCAGCAGGAGACATTGGGGGCCTGATTTGCAGACCCCAGAAATATAAGATTGTCAGTGAACCCTATGAAATTTGGTTAGATCCCCCCACCCATATCTAAAATCTCTGGTCTAGAAATAAGATCATGATAGGGGAGATATAGCGCCTCCAACTGGTCACATAAAAGTAGCCTCAACGGTTGGCTCACACAGTCATGTGACAATCAAACCCCCTCCCATGATTAACTAAAGGCAGTCATGTGACCACTAAATCCCTCCCACGATTAAATAAAGACGGTCATGTGACCACTAAATCCCTCCCAGGATTAAATAAAGTCAGTCACGTGACCACTAAATCCCTTTTAGGATTACATAAAGGCAGTCACGTGACCACTAAACCCCTCCCAGGAGTAACAAAGGCAATCAGTTCTATTCCTATCCTTATTGGTGTCCTGTAGGGGTCCAGAAATGTACAAGTACGGAATGACTTGAGTTTTCCTTTAATTCTAGACAAGCCCTTTAAGGCCATAGATAAGGCCATATAGTTTATACTCTCTCTATATGGAGCCCCACTAACACTAGATCATCAGGCTGAGCGGACATTATAGTCAGATTCCTGTGATGTAAAATCTCCACCTCCCTAATATACAATGTGTATTGTACATGTCTCCGCACTCATCTGTCTCATGGCTGACCGCTCTTCCCTATCCTGCAGATTATAATCGGTGCTGAGGTTCAGCAGGCGTACTGCGGCCGCTACGTGCTGGGATCTCCTGGATTCCCACAAGAGAAGTTTTATTCTACCACTCACATGACGTTATCGTTCAGGTCTGATTTCTCCAACCAGGAGAGACATACGGGATTCGCTGCTTATTACATGGCTGCAGGTACATGCAACGTCTGATAAGCAAAGTCAGTCCTAACAAAGTGAAGTAAATGGGTAGATGTAAGGTCTAAGTGCAGGAGTAACGTACAAGTGCATGTATAACATATATGTGCAGATGGAACATGTAAGTGCATGTATAACATATATGTGCAGATGTAACATGTAAGTGCATGTATAACATATATGTGCAGATGGAACATGTAAGTGCATGTATAACATTATATGTGCAGATGTAACATGTAAGTGCATGTATAACATATATGTGCAGATGTAACATGTAAGTGCATGTATAACATTATATGTGCAGATGTAACATGTAAGTGCATGTATAACATATATGTGCAGATGTAACATGTAAGTGCATGTATAACATATATGTGCAGATGTAACATGTAAGTGCATGTATAACATATATGTGCAGATGGAACTTGGAAGTGAAGATGTAATGTGGCAGTGCAGGTGTAATATAAAAGTGCAGGTGTAACGTGTAACTGCATGTGTAATGTGGAAGTGCAGGTACAACATGTAAGTGCAGATGTAACATGTAAGTGCAGATGTAACATGTAAGTGCAGATGTAATGTATAAATGCAGGTGTAACATGTAAGTGCCATTTTATAATGCCATGTCACCCCATCCTGCGGGGCTTGAAGATGGGAGACAAAAGCCAAGTGGGAAAGGACAAGGTTCCTTCCTTCTGCAGTGGAGACCATTTTCCGTTCACACTCTCTTCTTCTCTCTCATACAGATGTGGATGAGTGTGACAGTCATCATGATCCCTGCTCACATTTTTGCAACAATTACATAGGAGGATTTTTCTGCTCCTGTCCTCCAGAATATGAACTGCAAGAAGACCAGAGCACCTGTGGGGGTAAATACTGTTCTGTCCTTATCTGGTGGGTGTAAGTAGGCCATGGACAGGTATGTAAACTATACACCCTATAGCACAGATTGGGATGTAGAATGTGGAGCGCCCCCTATAATGGCAGGATGGCTGTGTGGTCAGGAGCCCAGATAAATACCCTGGACTCCCTGCTACAATGTATCCATGTAAGAAAGAACTGTAAGGACCGATAAACAAGAAGGGTCCAAGGCATTTCTATGGTGGGTTAAAGGGGTATTCTGGTCGCAACAAGGTAAACAGATGATTGGTGGGGATTCAGCCACTGACCATGGTCTCATGCCCCCAACTGAATGGACTGGCAGCCATTGTGATCAGACCATGTGACTGATGAATATCAATGTCTGTAAAGTGCTGCGGAATTCGATGGCGCTATATAAGTAAGCATAATAAATAAATAATAATAATGTGGCATGGCCTGTGAGGTAGAAGCCGTGTTCAGGTGTTGGAATTTCAATAGATGACATATCCTCAGGATGGGTCATCAATTAAAACATCCTGGAAACCCCCTTTAAGGTGGGACCCACCCCCAAGTAAGTACACCTTGACATCACCTGGTGCACCTGATACAACTTGGATAAACTATCGGAACCAGAGAGAGATTTGTGCTAACCCCAGACTGATACATTGTAACAATCCCTCAGTAGTGTAAGCAGGCAGAAGTTGGATCTAAACAAGAAATACTTCCATTCACTCACAGCAAGCAGATATTGTAAAAATGATGAAAACCTAAAGTTGCGGAGCTTTTCAGTGATTTTTTTTTTTTATTGTTTTTTTCTTATTTTTATTTATTTGATTTTTTTTATTGCTTTTTTTTATTTTTATTGATTTTTTATTGTTTTTTTTTATTTATTTATTTTTATTGTCCTTATATAAGGACATCCTTACATTTTGGGGTTTGTCGCTAATTCTCATTGCCATCTGTTTTCTTTGCTTGCCATTATGTATCTCGTGTGATCTGGCTGTGTCTGTGTCTTTTACAGTGAACTGTAGTGGGGGTCTGTACACAGATCTGAGGGGGCAGATCAGCAGCCCAGGATATCCTTCTCCGTACCCCGAGAACTCTCGTTGCGAATACAAAGTTGTCCTAGAGTCGGGTTACCAGGTGATTCTGTCCTTCAAGGCGCAAGAGTTTGACATCGAAGCTCCTGAAGATGGGAGCTGCACTTATGACAGTCTTACGGTAAGTTCATGGGGGTCAGCTTCTGTGTCATGGTGGCAAAGTGGGTGGAACTACAGTACTGTGCAGAATATTTTCAGAAATAGAAGGGTTAATAGTTTATTTTTGTAAATTAACAAAATGAAGTGAATGAAGAAAAGAGAAATGTAAATCCCATCAATATTTGGTGTGACCTTTGCCACGCCTCCACTGATTCCGGCACAGTTGGAATTTTTTCTCTAGCCCCCACCATTCCTGAGGAATCAGTACAGTTAGTTTTGGTGCCTGATAGCCTAACTAGACTCCCTAATTTCAAGTGGGTGGTGTCAGGCAGGAGCAGGGAAGGGGGTGTAACTTAGAGCTCCAATCAGAGGCAGACAGTGTAAGAGCTCCGAGTCACACCCCCTTACATGCTCCTATCTGACACCACCCACTTGATATTAGGGAGTCTAGTTAGGATATCAGGCACTTAGACTAACAGTACTGATTGCTCGGAAACAATAGGGGCTGGAGAAAAAATTCCAACTGTGTCGGAATCAATGGAGTGGAGCCTATTAAAGGATAAAAAGAGCTTGAGTTGGTGGAGGTGGTGAGAAGGCCTGTAAAGTTTTAACAGCATTTTAGGAAGTTCTCTATACAGCTGTGAATACAGCCATATACACAAATTTTTAGATTGAAATCCACTGGGAATATCTGGTCGGGATACTGTAATTAATGTATCACAAGGTATTTTGGACACGTTTGACATTCAACACAAACCCAACCTATCCCATTATTATAAATAGATGTCCTTGCTAGCTATGGGGAGGATTCTCTACAGTAAGAGCATTTATAGTATATCTGAGCTGTGATGGAGACTCATTTACTCTCCAGATTAAAGGCAAAGGAAAGAAGTTTGGACCCTACTGTGGGAAGACGCCCCCTCCTCGCATTGAAACGGGCAGTCATGAAGTGGACATTGAATTCATAACAGACAGCGGAGGGGATAACAAAGGCTGGAAGATCTATTACTCAGAGGATGGTGAGGAAGAGGCTGAACCCTATATATGCCATATGGGCCTGATCACTGAGGAGTAGGGAATGGATGTAAGGGACTGGGGGCATAGGGGTCCTTACCATGGGCCAGATGAAGTACAAGTGTAAAGTTTTACTGCCTAATAGGAAAAAAAATCTATTGAAGACACTATATCAATTTAAATCCCCATTATACATGGTAGATTAAACATTCAGGACAAGTTGGGTGATGACCCTAATGCAGAGGCTTCTGGACCCCAGTGTAACATTTGTAGCAGGGTCCCCATTGACCATATACCGCTTAAAATACTGGTGTCTTCCTATGTGGTAGAAGGGTTTTTGGGTCCCCTTAAGCACTTGAGCCACCTCTGCACCCTTTATAGCTTCACCCCTGGCCTTGTGGAAGTTGTAATAGCAGCCCTGTCACTTTTTAAGGTATCATCTAACTATACGGGGGCAGATCTGCTCCTGGACCTTTGAGCTTCATCAATGTTGGATTCTACTTAGATGTCATTATTCAACATTTTGAATTTAAGAGGACATGACCCCTAAGATGCCCTTTAAGGACACTAGCATATGCCTGTGTCTCGCCTAAGGCTTAGCACAATCAAAGAGCATGGTCACCAGGTGGTTAAAAGCAGGAACAGTCCTTTCAGTCTTGCAGCTCTTTTTATGCAGATCAGCAGCACGGTCGTGGCAGCGACAGCCTTACGATGAGAGCAGTTCCCACTTCTGACTTGCTCACGTTCTCTTCTCTACTTCAGAGAGGTTCTGCTTTGCAAACATTTACAGTATACTCAATAAACATCAGTCTTTGTATGCAGGCTCCTGTCTGTATACCCTAGCCTGACTCTGTACAGCCGCCTCCCAACAACTTCTGGTCATGAAATTAATGCATCCAGCTCCGTTAGCTGCTCTCTTAGCTGGCTGTAACTCTAGCTAGCCTCCCAGCTGATCTCCTGGATGAACCAACTAGAACTAAAAGACTCCAATTGACTAGAACTGAACTCCATATGGCTGGAACCTCTCCCTTATACCAGCACCCTATCCCAGCCTCTTTGTGTGAAAGGGCCATAAGTCGTGTATCCCAACAAAGCACAAACTCCACCTCTATTGGACATGGCCACTGTATCTGTATACTCCACATGAACCCCCTATACTCATGGAATGGGACAGAGTTTATGCAAACCCTATCCAACAGTGTGTGATCCAGGGTGAACAATGTCTAACATCATAAGGCGTGCTCATTCTCACCGCCCCAAGATTCATCTTGGACTAAACCATTACCCATTCTTGGCAGAATTTGGTTTCTTGTAGCTGAACCAATGCAGACACCCCTCTCAATACTACAACCAGCTACGACAGCATTCCTGCCCTGCATTCTGAGCCCACCATACTGCCCTGCCCCAAGCCTGCTAGCAATACAGGGCAACCCTTATGGCTCATGATTTTGATTCAGACCAAGTTTGTTGCTTGTAAAACAGATAAAGCTTGTGAATCCCGTAACGTACCTCCTTTTTGTCATCCTTGCCAGCCATTCCCTGCCCGACAGACGCCTTCGATCATTCCATTCTAAATCCACAAAAGAACAAGTATGTTTTCAAAGACATGGTCACTGTGAAGTGCAAGGAAGGATATGAGATAGTATCAGGGCAGGTAAGTGACGGCAGGATTGCTGCACACACAGAGTAGTTGTGGGTGTGAAATATGGGAATTAAAGGACTTATCCATGAAATGGGTTTAAGTGAAGCTGGATGTGGAAAATGGATGGGATGGAATTATACTTGTATGTATATGGTCACAGGTTTATAATATATTTACTATGTACTGAGTGCCCCCTCCCCTTTATATAGATCAGTAGGTCATGACTCTAAAAAACCCCAACCTAATGCTCTTAAATCACCCTCAAATTAACTTCAGACCCCAGACCAAATCCTGGAGAAAGTACCCAAAAATAAATACAGACACCAAGCCCGAAAAATATATACAGACCCCAGACCAAACCCCAAAATAAATACAGACCCCAGACCAAACCCCAAAATAAATACAGACCCCAGACCAAACCCCAAAATAAATACAGACCCCAGACCAAACCCCAAAATAAATACAGACCCCAGACCAAACCCCAAAATAAATACAGACCCCAGACCAGACCCCAAAATAAATACAAACACCAAGCCCCAGAAAAGTTACAGATAGCTGACCAGATTCCAATATAAATACTAACCCCAGACCCTAAAATAAAAAGAAATTTCAGATTAGACCCCAAAATACATATAGAACCCAGACCAGAGTCTAGAATACATTTAGACTCTAGTCCAGACCCCAAAGTAAATACAAAGTCCTAGAAAAAAATACAGAAACCAAAATAAATACTGACCCCAGACCCTAGAATAAAAAAGGATATCAGACCATACCCCAAAATACATATAGAACCCAGACCAGAGGCGACACCAGAGAGATGTTAGACAAGACCCCATAAACAAATATAGACCCCAGGATCATGGAAGAGAATGCTGGTCAATCCCAGCATCGGACATGAGGTTTGGGAGACATATTGCTGTGTGAGACCACATTATCTGTTATGTCTCCTGCCCTCCTCCTTGTCATTTTTCAGAAACGGTTGCCTTCATTCCGCTCAAAGTGCCAAGGAGATGGAACCTGGTCCGACAAACACCTGAAATGCAAACGTAAGTGACAACTCCATAAACACCCAAAATGTCAGGTACTAAGACAGTGGAACAATAACCCCCATCCTTCTCCTCTCCGCAGCTGTGGATTGTGGTGATCCTGAGCCTCTTGTGAACGGTGACGTTCAATTCACAATCACCACATATGGAGCGAAAGCCGTGTACTACTGCAAGACAGAATATTACACCCTGAAAGGAGATGGTTAGTATCTGTGGAGTAGAGAAGATGGAGTGGAAGTGGATGGGCAGAGCTGAACATGTGTGTGACTGGTAGGAGGACATGACGTGTGGAGCACATGTATGACTGGTAGGAGATGGTGTGTGTGGAGCACATGTATAACTGGTAGGAGATGGTGTGTGGAGCACATGTATGACTGGTGTTGGGTGCACTGTATGTGCCACTACTCATTCATTTCTACTTATTTTCAGATACTTATTACTGCTCTATGAATGGCCTCTGGATAAACAGCAATAAAGACAGTGAACTTCCCAAATGTGCAGCAGGTAAATGAGAGGAACCACATCCAAAAACTGTTCACTGACATGCAATTCATTTTGACACCCTCTCCTCCACCCCCTTCTTCACTGCACTGATCACTGTTTCTGAATATACAGTTCAGTCCACACTTTAGAGTCCATACAGTCAGCCCATTGAGATCAGGGAGATAAGAAGCAGGGGCTGTGACAGTTTTATCTCTCACACATTCCATTCTGGGGGAACTAAAACAATGAGATAAAACTATCACTAAATGCTTTAGCTGAATCTTGTTGTCTCTCTGCTGTGGCTGAATTTGTAGCTGGATGTGGACACCAGGGTACGTATGTGAAAAGTGTATTCAGAAACAGTGATCACTGCAGGCAAATATGGAGGTAGAGGAGGAAAAGCAGACAGAGAGCAAGAAGATAAGAAGCAGGAGCTGTGAAAGTTTTATCTCACACAGAGCTGAGTTAGGAAGTGAAATATTATCCAGCTCTGTGAGAAATAAAACTGTGAAATAAAACTGTCACTAGATGCTCTAGCTGAGTTTTGTTATCTCTCCACTCTGGCTCTAGCTGAAGCTGGATACAGACATCAAGGTATGGATTTGAACAGTGTATTCAGTAACAGCAATCAGAGCAGGTGAAGGGGGAGGTAGAGGAGGATGAGCAGACCAAGAGCAGGGAGATGAGATGCAGGGGCTGTAACAGTTTTATCTCTGAGTTGGGTAAAGAGGTGACATAATATCCCATTCTGTGAGAACTAAAACTATGTAACAACTAATGCTTTAGCTGAAACTTGTTCTATCTCTGTCCTGGCTGCAGCCAGGTTGCTGATCACCATTTCTGAATTCATTATTCAAATACATACCCTGCTCTCTGTATCCAGCTAACAAAACTCAGCTAGCGCATCTAGTGACAGTTTTATCTCACAGTTTTAACTCTGAAAGGGCTGGGTTATGAGGTAAAATATTATCCAGCCCTTTGAGAGATAAAACTGTCACTAGATGCTCTAGCTGAGTTTTGTTATCTCTCTGCACTGGCCGTAGCTGTAGCTAGATACAGACACCAGAATATGGATTTTAACAGTGTATTCAATAACAGCGATCGGAGCAGGTGAAGTAGGGAGAGAAGTAAAGGGAGGAAGGATTTTTCTATTACGTTTACTATTATCACCTGCACTATTGATTTGTAAAATTTGTCATAAAAATTTAGATACAATTTAATTTTTATGTGTTTTCAGTCTGTGGAAAAACATCATTAACCCAGGGATCTCGAATTTTTGGTGGGAAGAAAGCTGAGGCTGGATGGTTTCCATGGGTAGTACGGATTGACTTGTCTACCAATTATGGTGGTGGATCACTTATTTCGGATCAATGGGTTGTGACAGCTGCCCACATTTTGCCAGAAAATGAGCTACCTACGATAAAAATTGGAGATGTGGATTTTCAGTTGGCAGTGGAAGTTCAGGCCAAGAAAGTGATTATCTACCCAGATTGGGACGTGAATGTGGAACAAAGGACAGATTACGATAATGATATCGCCCTTATCCAGCTGGCAAGAAGAGTTGAACTGGATGACTGTATTTACCCAGTATGCCTGCCGGAAAAAGGCCAGACGAACCGGCCCGCCATTAATGAGGTCGGGAATGTTGCAGGTTGGGGAAAAACTGACAAAAAAAGAAAAACAGGGATAACAATAGACAGACCAAAGAATTTACAATTTGTGTCCATTTCACTCCGTAATCTTGAAGATTGTAAGAAGAGTGTGCCAAAAACTTATACTGTCACCTCAAACATGATGTGTGCCGGCGGAGACGGTTATGACAGTTGTGACGGTGACAGCGGGGGTCCGCTCATGTTTGAAGATCGAAAAAATCGAGAGTATAAAAGATTTTATCTTGGTGGCATCGTCTCCTGGGGAATTGAATGTGGCAAATATGGAATGTACACCAAAGTTCAGAACTACTTGGACTGGATCGAGAAGACGATAGAAGAGGTGGAAAATAATGAGAAAGATGAAGAGCCACTGGAACCACAAAAAATATGTAAGAAGGCAAAGTAAGCCGTGAAGCTCTCTGGTTAATCTGTGTATGTTACATGAGTATATATGGGGGGCATCATATTCTTTACAAATATGTAAACTTGGTTAAAGGGCATGTCCATCTTTTTTTAATTCTGAAAACAATAAAGAAAAAAAAAATCATGTCTGTATGTTATTGTGAAATATTTTGCAGTTTAGCATCATCCTAAAAACTTTGCCCAATAAGTATATTCTGCATACCGCAAAATATAAATCATATAAATAATATATGTGTAACACAGAGTTTGGTCCCTGATACCAGACCCCTCTGATAACCAATTCTAGATACATGGAGCTGATTGGTAACATTGTAAAACTATACACAAGGAGATGATGAAGAAGGCTATTCTCCGACTTGGATGAGATGAAGTGTCCTAGAGTTGTTGATTATGATGTTAATCTGTTTTCCCTTAGTCCTAACAGCAGCACAATATGGGGTATTTCTGCCCCTGTGTGTTGATAGGGCAGGCGTAATTTTTAATTAACATAATTTATGCATGACTATGGTACCCTATAAGAGGGCAAAAGAGACCTTCCCCCCTTGTGTTAGTTATAAAGAAAATAATCCTATTTTAGGGAGGGAAGCTTGTGCTGCCGTTAGGACTAAGGGAAAACAGATTAACATCATAATCAACTATTCCCTTACGTCCTACAGCAGCACTATATGGGGATGTAGCAAGTAATCCCTTAGGGAGGGTTTCCTTGCTCTACAGTACTTAGGACTGACTGTCCAAAGGCAGTTGCCTCCGAACTCCGGACATTTAGCCAGTAGTTAACAAAAATCAGCCGAGATGACCAAGAGGCGGCTGCACAAATCTGGTCCAGGAGTACCGCCCGACTCTCAACCCAAGAGGCTGACACAGCCCTAGTTGACTGGGCTGTAAAGAATTCAGGTGCAGTTAACCCCTGAGCAGAAAATGAAGTTTTAATCGCTTCCTTGATCCATCTAGATAAGGTAGGTTAGGAAGCTCTGAGACTTTTGTCTCTACCATATATATTAATAAGGAGATTCATGTATTTCCTGAAAGGTCGTGTATGTAGAAGGTAGGTCTGAAGACACCTCACTACATCCAGTGTAGCTGGAAAAAACACTGGTAAGGAAACCATCAGGTTGATATAGGCACAAGAATGCACCTTAGGGTTAAAGCCAGGGAGAAATCTGAGCTGGACCCTATCCGCAAGAACGAAGTATATGGTTCCTCGGAAGAAAAAGCCTGGAGCTCACCCACTCTCTTTGCTGAAGTGATGGCTAACAAAAAGGTGGTTTGAAAGGCTAAATACTTAAGATCCACGTCCTCTAACGGCTCAAATGGAGGACCACAAAGACCCGAGAGAACTCTAACAAGATCCCACTGGGGAACAGGAGTTGAAACCACTGGTCTAAGTCTCATAGCGCCCTTAAGGAACCTAGAAATTAAGGGATTCTGAGACAATCGTCTGCCTAAACAGGCGGATAGGGCTGAAACCTGAGTGTAGCAGGGGAAAGGCCCTTATCCAAGCCGTCCTGAAGAAAGTTTTAGAATCTCTCCCATAGTAAGATTCTAACTGTTAACTTCCTGTTTGGAGCCCCATTCTTTGAAGACATTCCCTATCCTTATGTAGCTTTTATTGGTAGACTCTGCTCTGGCGCAGGAAAGAGTCTTCAAGATGGCTTCTGACAGTCCTCTGGATTTCCATAAGGACTGGTCAACCTCCAGGCTGTCAGGTTGAATCTCCTCAGATTCTGGTTCTTCTGAGTTCCTTGGGAAACCAGGTTTGGGGTGGGGGAAAAAACTAAGCCACAAAAAGTCTGTTAGAGAATTCATTCCCCGGAAAACCTGAACACAAACAAAGTTCCAGAGGACAAAGTGACTGACGTCACTTCTGGCGGCCAATTTGCTTCTAAGGTAAGTGAAACGGGAATGCACCACATCAAGGCCGCACAAGTGGCCTGCACTACCGGTCTCTGAACATGCAGCATGCAACCACCGCTACATGTACTACTGAAATCAACCTTTTCAAAGCAAAGGTTGAAAGCTTGGCTAGGCACAAGAAACTGCCTAAGTAAAAACCCCCCTTCTTTTCCACAGAAGCGTCCAGTGGAAGAAAGAAGAGAAGAGAGGTGTAAAGACGACTCCCCAAAGGTAAGTTAACAAACTTTAGTGGAAAACAAAATATGTGAGGACAAAAAAAGACCTCTCTTTTGCCCTCTTATAGGGTACCATAGTCATGCATAAATTATGTTGATAAAAAATTCTGTCTGTCCTATCAACACACAGAGGCAGAAATACCCCATATTGTGCTGCTGTTAGGACGTAAGGGAATAGAGGGTGTCTTTGTGCCCAACAAGAACAGGTGAAGAATTTCAGATAATATGGAATCATTACTATACAAATAGCAGATAAGGAAGGACGTACGGTTATCATGGATGAAGAAAGCCACCTGAAGGAGGTCAATACTATGTTGTAGGGCCATCCAAAAGACCAGTTACCTCAGGGAGGGATCCATTGATTTGCCGGATTCAGGTCATCTTCTTTCTTTATTAAAGGAGGTGAAGTGGCAAGAAACACTGATATGGGGAACAGATGTTACGGCATTATATAGTACCATACCACGTGAACAAGAGATGGCCGAGGTGGGGGATTTCTTGATCCCCTTTTGTTGATGTAAAGTAGCAATTTTTAATAGATGGACTATATTTTATTTCGATTACTTTATGTATCATAAAAAGTTTTATTTACTGGCCAGCAATGGGTAGGAAACATGTGCTAGTAAAAGTGTGTCATTTAGAGACTACAGGGCCGGTGGTTATGCCCTGCAATCGGTGGGTGCTCTGGTGTTGCCAAGTTATTGAACTTGATACTTTTCCAATTGCCCTATACCAAAAAACTATCACTCCTCTAGGAGAGATTGTAACCATAAAGCTGGTTGCCCCGTGAGAAACTTTTGAAACCACTAAGCCCGTGGCCCTTAAGACAATGTAAAATTTGCCTACTCTTTGAGTAAGAAGCCACACCACTCACAAGCCAAAAATCCTAGTAAAGTCTGACCCTATTGCAATAACCACCACATTGACAACCCCTTTACCATTCCCCAGAAACGTATACATGAGATATGTTTATGAATTATCCATTTTTATTTAGTCCTGAATTGTAAGACATTTGTACTGAGAACCAAGCAAAAAAAATTATAGTCCCCCTTACCATTTTTACATACATGATTATAGCAACATATACAAGAAATATACAAGAAAATTGTACCAAGTACGGAATGGCAAAGTGGATGAGCCTCAATGATCAAGTGTTATTTGTCTTGTCCATGTATGTTGTGACTGACAAGTTCATAGTAAATGTAACTGTTGTTTCATTATGTTGTTATTACTGTTTTGGGAAGGATTTGCTGAATATTTTTGTAATATACTTTATTAACCTATTTTTCTTCCTCTTAGCCAAAAATAGGCTCTAAAGTTATACCTAGCAACGCTCTAACTAAGTGTTGATAGGGAAGTCTTGTATTCACTGTGTATTGCTAATATTTATAGATATAGAAGTTGCCAAGTGGGGAGGGGGGTCACTTTAAATAGCTGTATTTCTGGTTTTACACCCCAAGAAATGTGGCTTTCATAGCCTACCAAGATCATAGCTCTATCTATAACAGAAATAGAGAAACCATTAGTTAAAAACAGAGTCGGGAATGTCAATGTTGTAATATATGCTACTTATAAAGTCACATTCCCGATTGTGTTTTTAACTAGTTATTTCTCCATATCTGTTATGGCTAGAGCTACAATCTTAATAGGATATGAAAGCTTAGGCTCATACTTGTAGATCATGTAATACTGGAGATACAGCTATTTGAAGTAACCCGCTTTCATGTCTGCTATATCTGTATACACTAGCAATACAAGGTGAATAAGGAATGAATCTTCCTAACAAAGCTTAGGTAAAGGTTTGCTAGGGATAACTTTAGAGCCTATTTTCAACTAAAAGGAAATAAAATAGGTTAATAAAGTATATTAGAAAAATATACAGTATGCTCCTACCTACAAAATAGTAAAAAACAAAACTGAAACAAAACTTACACTTTAACGGTTACTCAAGAGCAAATATTGTCTCATTTTGCCTGTACTTTAACCCTGCGATTTGTAAAGTGCTGCGGAATCTGTTGGGGCTATGTAAATTAAATGTATTATTAATATTGATGGCCTATCTTTAGGATAGATTACTAATATCAGATCAGTGGGCGTTCTTATTTGCAGAGACAGCGCCATACATGCTACAGTGGTCATGCCGTGCTACTGCAGCTTTGCTCTCATTGACTTGTATGTAGCGTTCTCTTATGCTATAGTGGCCTGGGTGAATTATTTGTATCCATTTGTATCCATTCCATATCCAGATTTTTTTTTAACTATTTGAGACCATAGGACCTATGTGACTTCTAATCCAATCAATATAATTGATTACTTTGGTGTAGAACCCATAACCACGGCCACAATCAATACCCCATGACACAAGGCCCGTGGCCACCCATTTGTTTTTGCCCTGGACAGCATATGCACCTCCACTGTCTCCCTGACATGAGTCCCTTGACAAAAACTCAGATTCCGTGTAGCCGGCGCAGAACATGTTTTCAGTGTATTTGTGTTTCTTGACCTTCATATTTGCTTGCTTTCTGATCAGCTGATCCAGACATTTGTTTCCAGCAACCATGGGCAGAAGTACGTAGTGCAGATGGTCGGTCATTCTGTTTTCTTCGTTGATGCCAAACCCACTGACGTAGCCCACTTTACCGGACTCGTACAGAGACACCTCGCCACTATCGGGGAGACATATGGGAGACACATTGCCATTCATAGTCACTGGATTCTCTAGCTGGATCAGAGCGATATCATGGTCGTAGTTCCCGGCGTCGTAGTCTGGGTGGATGTGATACGCTTTCACCTTTGCAAGGCCATTTTTGATAAGGCCTTCGACAACAATGTCGCCAAGAAACACGTGTAGGTTAGCGATATCAATGTCCTTTCCGCTCCCCTCTTTTCTTAGGACATGAGCTGCAGTAAGAACCCAGCTCTCATCGATTAGGACGCCGCCTGCTCGCCCATTACTGTTCAGTAAAACTTGCCAAGGGAAGTTCCCAATTTCAGCTTCTTTGCCATTGATGACGCGACTAAAACCAGTTATAGGATTCTCTGGACGTCCACACACTGTGCAAGGGCAAACAATAGGTAAAACATAGCAGGCGCCATGTATAATATAGGGTAAAAAGAAACATTATATCCTAAGAATTCTTTATGCCAGTAAATATTACCAAATATCACCAAGAAGAAGTTTACATGGTGTCTAAGTGGTTAGAAGTCATATTTCTGGTATCCAGTAGTATCGTAATTAATGTAATGTCTCTGGTGTCTAATAAATTGGTAATATCATCCCTGGTGTCTAGGAGGTTAATAATAATAATATCCCCTGGTATCTAAAAGGTTAATAATGATATCTCTTGTTACTAATTTATTTCCCTGTGTCTTTTTATGACTTTTTTGTTAAATTCATCTCTAAGTGTATTATTACAATGGACACATCCCTGGTGGTCCAGGGGCACTGGTTTTAAAATTTTCTAAATTTCTTCATACCTGGCAAACATATTGGGATCTTTTGGCCTCCCTTCTCATCCTTCCACAATCGATCTTCTGTGCACGTGAAACTAGCTGTAAATTATAGATCAGATTGTTATTAGTATATTATCTGTACTTATATAATAATATACCAGAAGATACCTAGGTTATACCAGCATGGTCCATATAACTATATACAAGAAGATGTATAACTTATACCAGCTGTACATATAGAATTATATACAGGAGATACCCAGGTTATACCGGCTGTACATATAGAATTATATACAGGAGATACCCAGGTTATACCAGCTGTACATATATAATTATATACAGGAGATACCCAGGTTATACTGGCTGTACATATAGAATTATATACAGGAGATACCCAGGTTATACCGGCTGTACATATAGAATTATTTACAGGAGATACCCAGGTTATACCAGCTGTACATATAGAATTATATACAGGAGATACCCAGGTTATACCAGCTGTACATATATAATTATATACAGGAGATACCCAGGTTATACCAGCTGTACATATAGAATTATATACAGAAGATACCCAGGTTATACCAGCTGTACATATATAATTATATACAGGAGATACCCAGGTTATACCAGCTGTACATATATAATTATATACAGGAGACACCCAGGTTATACCGGCTGTACATATATAATTATATACAGGAGATACCCAGGTTATACCAGCTGTACATATATAATTATATACAGGAGATACCCAGGTTATACCGGCTGTACGTATATAATTATATACAGGAGATACCCAGGTTATACCAGCTGTACATATAGAATTATATACAGGAGATACCCAGGTTATACCGGCTGTACATATATAATTATATACAGGAGATACCCAGGTTATACCGGCTGTACATATTATATACAGGAGATACCCAGGTTATACCGGCACAGTCTATATCAAGAAGACACTTATATTATACCAGCTGTACATATATAATTATTGTAATATCTACTCAGTATATAATGCCTGTAGTATATACAGTGTAGACAGTATATATGGCATACGTACTGCTTCCTTCTGGAGCCATCACCATTCTGTAGTACGGTTCGTTGCAGGAGTAGACTATTTGGGACAGGTACGTCACCTTGTTCGGTTCAGTCAAGAACGTGTGGACACCATTGCGCAAAACCTCTGGCTGCTTACATCTCACAACTGCACAGAGCACCAACAAGCAGTGAGATAAGACGACCCAGGTCATATATTATAATAGAATTGTATTATACATGCCCAGCCTTACTTTCACATCGGGGCACAGGCCGATGCCATGTGCCATCTTTCTGGCAGACAGCGGTGAAGACATTTATTTCTTTGGTCCCCTGTAGGAGAAAGCATAGACGTACATTGGTGCCAAAATCAGGGCTCATTCAGTCCATCACCGCGCTCGGCGTCTGTCAGTGACGCGCTGTAATCTGGTGCAATATAAGACTGCGAGTATAAATTGGCACTAACTGTTAGACAACATTTAGAAATTTGCTTTGATATTTTTAGAATTTTTTGAATTTGCACCACTGTATTCTAAGAACCACAGATTTTTCTCCTAAAAACACAGTTGTTTGAGGGTTTGTTTTTTGCAGGATGAGTTGTACCATTTTTGGTTTTCATGATTCATTGACTAACCTTATAATTTGAGGTGGGATTGCTGTTTTTAACAGTTTTTCTCAGACACAGAGGAGGGAATTTACAAAAATAAGTCAGTCTCTGACTAGGGTAGATTACAATTTTGTCTCACGGGACCTCACAAATTGCCCAAAATTATTAAGGGATTGGATTGAGGTGCATCTTGCACCAGTAAGGGAACAAATTCAGGCTGGAGTAGGAAATGTCAGTCTTAATAAATTCTCCCCAGTGTTTTTAGAACTATTTTTTACATCATAAATCATAATTTTAACATATATTTTTAAAGTAAACATTTTTAAAAAAAATTTAAATTTTGATTTACAACCTGTTGATTTTTTTTTAAATTTAAAAAAGTTGGTCTATTATTGGGGGAGATTACTTTACATGATATTCCGGAGCACTGGCAGACAATCTATCGGCCAAGTCCATATGATTTCCATAGTTTATTTACCTCACATTTTTGGCAAGTTCTGGTCTTACCTCCATCAACCTGTATCCGGTGCGGCAGGACAGTACAAAGTACTCTCGCATTTTGTAGACTTCTTGCCTTGGTGAAACAATGGAGAATTCGTCCAAGGTGACCGGCTTTGGACACTGGATAGCTGAAATACAAACAAACCAAGAAGGTCACCTCCAAAGAAAAATCTGATCGACATAGACACAGCGTAATGTACCATGTGAACTGCTCCCTAAGACCACTGGCCAACTCTTACCCTCTGACGTGTAGAATAACTTCCACCCTTTGCTGTCTCCGGAGTCATCTGTTTGGAATAGGATGTCCACCTCATTGCTCTTGGTTTTGATGATTTCTGGGGCGCGTCTCCCACATAAAGTCCTCAGTAAATGATCTCCTTCAAGTATCTGACAATACAGAGTTATGAAGGTCATGAGGACTTGACATGAGTTTTGGTTTGTTGGGTGTGGCTTGTCATGGTTGGGTTATGTCCAGCCCTAAAATATCAGACCCCGGACCAAAATGGACCACCCTCGCCCGTGGCTACACTTTAGCAACTCTTGGATTGTGTTGTATGCAGTGATGTCCAGAGCCGGAAAGATTCTGGAGTCAGGAGTGTGGGGAGTGGTGGATAATATCACCCTCCTTCCTTCTCGAAAGTCACCCTGGATTTATAGAGCATTGCCCATGACAAAAAATTAACGGGACTGCTCCTTAAATCATAGGTAGAATCTTAACAAATTCTACACTTTTCGCAATTTTGCATTTCACGAGCACCAAAAGAAACTGGCACATACATGGAGGAACCAAAGACGTAATTATAGGGGGTGCAAATGAAGGAGCCCTGGTGTCTTAAGTGGCCCCTCTACCATATATGAAGACAAACATGGTATAGATGGCACACAGCAATTGGGGGTGTTGGTACAAAGACCTGCAAGTTACGCTTCTTGAAGGACCTCTATGATGAGAACATCAATATGAACAATCTAGTTGTCCCTCAACATGGGGTCATATACTTTTCTTGAACATGAATCCCATGCTATCAGTATTCCTCCTTAAAATTAAAGTGAAAAAGATAAAGAGACAAAAGCCAAGATGGTTGTAGACAATTACAAAAGCCATCAAGCATGGTCAAAGAGATGATACTTCTCTTGGAAATGGAGAGAACATCACCTTCAACATATCGTAGGGACATGGAGCCTTTGGATGATAGTCAATGTCAAAGATCTCAATGAACTTGAGTGAGATGTGCATCCCTTTCTCCAGTCGTATCTTGTAGGTGCAGTTGAGGTCAGGTGGATATGGCTGGGGGTACCCTGGACTGGAAATGTACCCGGACTCCTCCGTAAACAACAGGTTACTGCATTGTGCTAGAAAATGAAGAACAATGACCTTGTCTAAAAGACTGTTCCAGACTCTGGAATAGCGGTCAACAACCTGTGGCTCACGAGTAGTGGTGAAAGTACAATCCGAAGCATTCTGGTGGCTGTAGAGTCACCACAACCGGAGAGTCACAGGTCGCTGCTCTAGAACCTACCTTTGCAGGACCTCTTGTCATTCTGCAGCTCGTACCCCGGAAGACAGGAGCAGAAGTAGCCTCCGATATAATTGTGACATATATGCTGGCATGGTTGGGTCCATGTGAGACTGTTGTCATTGGGAGAGGCACACTCGTCGTTGTCTGGAGAGGTAAAGAGCGATACAGAACATAAGAAAAAGTGAGAGGAACATGGGAAGAACATTTAATTGTCCCTTCGGTGGCCTCTACTTGCCCACAGCCTGGTAAAATGCCTGGAATCCTTTATAGAAGACGGCCAAGCCATTTTCCTCATTGGAGAAATCCGAGAGAAATTCAAGTTTCATTTGGTTCCCATGAGAGATAAAGAGACGATGGCCTGGGTGGGATCTGGAGCCCTTGGGGCCACAGAACTGACCCATTTCCCTGTTGTCATCAAACACCTAGAAGTCAAATAATGGAGACTTGGTATTATACAGAAGATACCCAGGTTATACCAGCTGTACATATATAATTATATACAGGAGATACCCAGGTTATACCAGCTGTACATATATAATTATATACAGGAGATACCCAGGTTATACCGGCTGTACATATATAATTATGTACAGGAGATACCCAGGTTATACCGGCTGTACATATATAATTATGTACAGGAGATACCCAGGTTATACCGGCTGTACATATATAATTATATACAGGAGATACCCAGGTTATACCAGCTGTACATATATAGTCAGGGGGTCTGGTGGGAGGGGCTTTTGTTTTTCTGTGGGTGCCCGTTGGTGTTGTTGGTGGGGGCCTGCTTGGCGATTATATACAGGAGATACCCAGGTTATACCGGCTGTACATATATAATTATATACAGGAGATACCCAGGTTATACCATTTGGGTTTCGCAAGGAAGGGGGGGGAAAACCCCCAAAATTTAGAAAAAAAAATGATAAAATTTAAGGGGGCCCAAACTTTCATATGGAGAATTATATACAGGAGATACCCAGGTTATACCGGCTGTACATATATAATTATATACAGGAGATACCCAGGTTATACCAGCTGTACATATATAATTATATACAGGAGATACCCAGGTTATACCGGCTGTACATATATAATTATATACGGAGATACCCGGTTTCCGGCTGTACATATATAATTATATACAGGAGATACCCAGGTTATACCGGCTGTACATATAGAATTATATACAGGAGATACCCAGGTTATACCGGCTGTACATATAGAATTATATACAGGAGATACCCAGGTTATACCAGCTGTACATATAGAATTATATACAGGAGATACCCAGGTTGTACCAGCTGTACATATAGAATTATATACAGGAGATACCCAGGTTATACCAGCTGTACATATATAATTATATACAGGAGATACCCAGGTTATACCAGCTGTACATATAGAATTATATACAGGAGATACCCAGGTTATACCAGCTGTACATATAGAATTATATACAGGAGATACCCAGGTTATACCGGCTGTACATATAGAATTATATACAGGAGATACCCAGGTTATACCGGCTGTACATATAGAATTATATACAGGAGATACCCAGGTTATACCGGCTGTACATATATAATTATATACAGGAGATACCCAGGTTATACCAGCTGTACATATAGAATTATATACAGGAGATACCCAGGTTATACCGGCTGTACATATATAATTATATACAGGAGATCCCCAGGTTATACCGGCTGTACATATATAATTATATACAGGAGATACCCAGGTTATACCGGCTGTACATATATAATTATATACAGGATATACCCAGGTTATACAAGCTGTACATATATAATATATACAGGGGATACCCAGGTTATACCGGCTGTACGTATATAATTATATACAGGAGATACCCAGGTTATACCGGCTGTACATATATAATTGTATACAGGAGATACCCAGGTTATACCGGCTGTACATATATAATTATATACAGGAGATACCCAGGTTATACCGGCTGTACATATATAATTATATACAGTATATACCCAGGTTATACCAGCATGGTCTATATCACTATATACAAGGAGAAGCTTATGTTATACCAGCTATATATATATATATACATTACCTTTATGTAGTCATAGCTACATCCATCAGATGGTTCCAAGTCAAACACCAAAAACTTTAGTGATATGTGGAATCCTTTGCTGACGCTGATGTTCCACGTCTTGTGCTGGTTGTTGGGGTAGGTTTTGGGGTAGTTGGGGGATGAGATGAGTCCATATTGGGGGGTCCTGGCTGTAGAACAGGTCACAGTTCCAAAAAGCAATAACACCCAGAGCTGCCTGCAGGACAGAATAACCCGCCACATGGGAGAGGCGCAGAGCAATCCTCAGTGAGCCAGGCAGAGCTGGACAGCGTAATAGACTCTGCAGAGCATTACATCTCATCTATACACACAGAGCATTACATCTCCTCTATACACACAGAGCATTACATCTCCTCTATACACACAGAGCATTACATCTCCTCTATACACACAGAGCATTACATCTCCTCTATACACAGGCAGAGCATTACATCTCCTCTATACACCCTCAGAGCATTACATCTCCTCTATACACACAGATCATTGCATCATCTCTATACACAGGCAGAGCATTACATCTCATCTATACACACAGAGCATTACATCTCCTCTATACACAGGCAGAGCATTACATCTCCTCTATACACACAGAGCATTGCATCTCTCTATACACAGGCAGAGCATTACATCTCATCTATACACATCAGAGCATTACATCTCCTTCATACACATGCAGAGCATTACATCTCATCTATACATATACAGAGCATTACATCTCATCTATGTACATGCAGGCTTCATCTCCTTCAACACATGCAGAGCATTACATCTCCTCTATACACATACAGAGCATTACATCTCACCTATATCACGCAGAGCATTACATCTCCTTCATACACACGCAGAGCATTACATCTCCTCTATACACATACAGAGCATTACATCTCCTCTATACACATACAGAGCATTACATCTCCTCTATACACATACATACAGAGCATTACATCATCTCTATACACATACAGAGCATTACATCTCCTCTATACACATACATACAGAGCATTACATCTCCTCTATACACATACAGAGCATTACATCTCCTCTATACACATACAGAGCATTACATCTCCTCTATACATATACAGAGCATTACATCTCATCTATACACATACAGAGCATTACATCTCCTCTATACACATACAGAGCATTACATCTCCTCTATACACATACAGAGCATTACATCTCCTCTATACACATACATACAGAGCATTACATCTCCTCTATACACATACAGAGCATTACATCTCCTCTATACACATACAGAGCATTACATCTCCTCTATACATATACAGAGCATTACATCTCATCTATACACATACAGAGCATTACATCTCCTCTATACACATACAGAGCATTACATCTCCTCTATACACATACAGAGCATTACATCTCCTCTATACACATACAGAGCATTACATCTCCTCTATACACATACAGAGCATTACATCTCCTCTATACACATACAGAGCATTACATCTCATCTATACACATACAGAGCATTACATCTCCTCTATACACATACAGAGCATTACATCTCCTCTATACACATACAGAGCATTACATCTCCTCTATACACATACAGAGCATTACATCTCCTCTATACACATACAGAGCATTACATCTCCTCTATACACATACATACAGAGCATTACATCTCCTCTATACACATACAGAGCATTACATCTCCTCTATACACATACAGAGCATTACATCTCCTCTATACATATACAGAGCATTACATCTCCTCTATACACATACAGAGCATTACATCTCCTCTATACACATACATACAGAGCATTACATCTCCTCTATACACATACAGAGCATTACATCTCCTCTATACACATACAGAGCATTACATCTCATCTATACACATACAGAGCATTACATCTCCTCTATACACATACATACAGAGCATTACATCTCCTCTATACACATACAGAGCATTACATCTCCTCTATACACATGCAGAGCATTACATCTCCTTCATACACATGCAGAGCATTACATCTCATCTATACATATACAGAGCATTACATCTCATCTATGTACATGCAGAGCATTACATCTCCTTCATACACATGCAGAGCATTACATCTCCTCTATACACATACAGAGCATTACATCTCACCTATATACACCAGAGCATTACATCTCCTTCATACACACGCAGAGCATTACATCTCCTCTATACATATACATAGCATTACATCTCCTCTATACACATACAGAGCATTACATCTCCTCTATACACATACATACAGAGCATTACATCATCTCTATACACATACAGAGCATTACATCTCCTCTATACACATACATACAGAGCATTACATCTCCTCTATACACATACAGAGCATTACATCTCCTCTATACACATACAGAGCATTACATCTCCTCTATACATATACAGAGCATTACATCTCATCTATACACATACAGAGCATTACATCTCCTCTATACACATACAGAGCATTACATCTCCTCTATACACATACAGAGCATTACATCTCCTCTATACACATACAGAGCATTACATCTCCTCTATACACATACAGAGCATTACATCTCCTCTATACACATACAGAGCATTACATCTCCTCTATACACATACAGAGCATTACATCTCATCTATACACATACAGAGCATTACATCTCCTCTATACACATACAGAGCATTACATCTCCTCTATACATATACAGAGCATTACATCTCCTCTATACACATACAGAGCATTACATCTCCTCTAACACAGTCGGCCTCTACCTACAGAGCTTACATCTCATCTATACACATACAGAGCTTACATCTCCTCTATACACATACAGGTCATTACATCTCCTCTATACACATACAGAGCATTACATCTCCTCTATACACAGGCAGAGCATTACATCTCCTCTATACACATACAGAGCATTACATCTCCTCTATACACATACATACAGAGCATTACATCTCCTCTATACACATACAGAGCATTACATCTCCTCTATACACATACAGAGCATTACATCTCCTCTATACATATACATAGCATTACATCTCCTCTATACACATACAGAGCATTACATCTCCTCTATACACTACAGGCATTCATCCCCCAACACATACAGAGCATTACATCTCCTCTATACACATACAGCTTCTCCCTCTATACATATACAAGCATTACATCTCCTCTATACACATACAGACATTACATCTCCTCTATACACATACACGCTCTCTCCTCTATACACATGCAGAGCATTACATCTCCTCTATACACATACAGAGCATTACATCTCCTCTATACATATACATAGCATTACATCTCCTCTATACACATGCAGAGCATTACATCTCCTCTATACACATACATACAGAGCATTACATCTCCTCTATACACATACAGAGCATTACATCTCCTCTATACACATACAGAGCATTACATCTCATCTATACACATACAGAGCTACATCTCCTCTTCCTCTCGGCCTCCTTCCTACGGCTCATCCCTCTTCCGGCCATTCTCCCTCTATACACATCGAGCTTCTCTCCCCTCGCATCCCCCTCTTCCTCGCTTCTCTCCTCTCCTCGCATTCTCTCCTCTTCTTCTCTTACATCTCCCTCCTCGCATTCTCCCTCTTACACTCGGCTTACTCTCCTCTTACTTCTGCTTACATCTCCTCCATCGCTGCAGGCTTACATCTCATCTATACATATACAGAGCTTACATCTCATCTATGCACATGCAGAGCATTACATCTCCTCTATACACATACAGAGCATTACATCTCATCTATACACATACAGAGCATTACATCTCCTCTATACACATACAGAGCATTACATCTCATCTATACACATACAGAGCATTACATCTCCTCTATACATATACATAGCATTACATCTCCTCTATACACAGGCAGAGCATTACATCTCCTCCATACGCATGCAGAGCATTGCATCTCATCTATATACACGCAGAGCATTAC
>CAMRHE010001531.1:0-37500 GCA_947044405.1 Leptodactylus fallax | reverse complement strand
CGTCCACTTAACAAGGCCCTATAATACATAGCGCAAATGTAAAAACTCGTATCTTACTCCTAGGCTGAGATATAATCAGTTGTAGTTACAGGCCCAAAGCCTGAGGCTGCGCTACTGAGAGATTCCGATGACAACACGTCTCTTTCTCGTTTACTGTAAATCTAATCCTAATCTTCCTAGCGTTCTACTGGCCTAGTCTTACATTCACACAGCTGCAGTTTGTTACAATGTATTACAATTATCCAGCGTTCAGTGTATTCAGGGTCCAGGACATGAAAGACATTTGTGCCGCTACAGTTTTTAGGACACCGGTGTTTTCCAAAAAGATGGCAAAGCTCATTGGCTGGTAAAGCTTGGGTTCCTACCATGCCATTGCGAACGTTGGTCATCTGGGATACATACATTGTACAGAGGTGTGAAGGGTACTGGAAAACTGAGATGACAAACATGTCTAAGTGTTGTGGCCGGGAAAAGCCATCATGGTGGTCAGGGTCAGATGGAGAAGAAAAGGGACAGCCAACAACCCCAGTCACTGAACCTGTCCCCTGGGGCTTACTAGATTTAATAGTGCCGTATACATTTATATGGTGTGTTTGGGGTTTTGCACTGCTGGGGGTAATATGGAGGCTGACACTAGTATTTGTGGTTCTAGCATCACTATGGATTGACTGGTGAGGGCCATGTAGAAAATTGAGAAGCCCTGGCCTAGACTAATACACTGTAACAAATTGAAGAGCTGTGTGAGCAGAATTAGGTCAGGGGAGGTTACCAGCCATTGAATGTAAATTACAGTATTGAAAATGGGAGCGGCAAATCTATTAGAAAGTTGTAGAATGTTCCATTACCCAATGATTAACTTCACTCACCTCCATTGGGTTCACAGTTATGGTCATGGCAGAGTCCTCCCAGAATGGGTCACGTTGATTGGCTGCCTCTAGCTCCGCCCCCTCGGAACCTCTTTGCCTCATATTGTGTATCCTCGAGAGCCCCAGAGTAACAATCAGGGCCAAGAAACCGATGCAGACAACGATGATGACCATGGCCACACCGGGAAATACTACAAGGAAGGAAGAGAATATTGTAGGTGTGATGGTCACCAGGGCATGTACGCCACCTGTGCCTTATAGTGCCACCAACCTGAACTGTGATTTGGGCTGACCAGCGCATGGCCTGATAACTCCGCAGGGGCCTGGTGTACATTGTGAATAAACTGCTGAGCAGATAGGAGGTGGCTGGGCGAGACAGCATGAATCCCGTGTAACACGTCAACCTGCAGCATAAGAACGTGACACGTAATGACTCAATGTAACATGCACTACATTGTCAGGTTCCATGAATTTTTCTATTGGGGAGTGCAATATTCCCAATTACCAGTAGATGGTACTGTCCTAATATGAACATATGAGTCCATATGACATCATTGGGGCCGATTTTACATTGGGGCCCCTATTATATATCACTGATGAGTTTGGTGCACTGTATATAACACTATGCTGGTGTCATTTTATGGCCTGACCTGAAGGATACACGATCCCCGCAGTGTTATATTGCAGGGGGTAATTACATAATCACATTGCAGAATCTGTTACCTATCATTGCACCATGCAGCATATTATAAACCCGTCTGTACCTGGCGACGCTCCACCCATGCCTGTATAAATCTCCTTATCAAGTATATATTACATGTAATGGGCCATGGTACAATATAATATGGCAGCACAATGTGTTAGGGGTAAATTTCAAGATCTGCGTGAGAAAAGTTACAAACACCTTAAAGACATAAGCATTATTATAATGCAAGTCCTCTATATAATATACTCCTATAGAAGGATGCCCAGTTCCAGCACACACTACTGTATGATACTCATGATCTCCTTGGTCCCACTGTCTATTAGAGTCTGACGTAGTCCGAAATCCAATTTAGGTCTTATCAGACCTACTAGTCTGAGTTGTTACATGACTATCAAGCGTCGTGCCTCTACCATGAAATCTCACTCCAAGCATTGTGCCTCTGCCAAAAAGTGTAACCAGCAAGCATTGTGCTTCTCCCAAGACATGTTACTGTCAAGTGTTGTGCCTCTGCCAAGAAGTGTAACCAGCAAGCATTGTGCTTCTCCCAAGACATGTTACTGTCAAGTGTTGTGCCTCTGCCAAGAAGTGTAATCAGCATGCATTGTGCTTCTCCCAAGACATGTTACTGTCAAGTGTTGTGCCTCTGCCAAGAAGTGTAACCAGCAAGCATTGTGCTTCTCCCAAGACATGTTACTGTCAAGTGTTGTGCCTCTGCCAAGAAGTGTAACCAGAAAGCATTGTGCTTCTCCCAAGACATGTTACTGTCAAGCGTTGTGCCTCTGCCAAGAAGTGTAATCAGCATGCGTTGTGCTTCTCCCAAGACATGTTACTGTCAAGTGTTGTGCCTCTGCCAAGAAGTGTAACCAGCAAGCATTGTGCTTCTCCCAAGACATGTTACTGTCAAGGGTTGTGCCTCTGCCAAGAAGTGTAACTGTTACAGAATTTCTGCTTAAGCAATTTCCAAAGGTAATGGATATAATCCTACACCGCTCTGTTTCGCATCCCAAGTTATTTTACCAGAACCTGCTATGGCGGGGAGAAAGAGTATACACAAGCCACAGTCACAGATACGGACAAATCAGCAAAGGAAGGGAGAGCAAGAAGTTAACAAGGAGAGCAAGCCAAGCTCAGTAAGCTAGCAATTCTGCAGAAAACTGGGAGTGAGTTCTGAGAACAAAGAGCCTGAAGACTACAGTAATCACAGGCACCTGAGTAAGGTCAGTGTCAGATTACCCCCTCTTGTTTCCTTTCAACCACCTCAACCAATCCATTATCCTAGAGTGGGGCCCCAAGGGACAATACTTGGTGTAAAAAATGTATTCTAGTTAATTTTGCTGAACACAGTTGTCATGTCCCTTCCCCCACTGCTCTAGTGGGATGACTATGACTTCTGTATGTCAACATACCTCAGTATAGAGCTGGTTGCTGATATATCTCCCATTCATCTCGCTGCAGGATACATGAAATTTGCGTGCGTATAGTGAGGCCCGGGCCGCTGTGCGGTAACTGACACTACGGAGGATATCCTCGTACACCGCTACGTTCTGCACCCCTGCATAAGACACACAGCTCAGGGTTTTCACGCTGCATTGAGTTCTGGGGACCAGCATCTGGTTTTATTAGGGAGACCATTACCTGTAACCCGCAGACTCCGAGAGCTGTTCTCGGTCTCCAGCCCACGCTGCCACGCAGAGGAGACATCCAGGGACAGGCCCTCGTATTCAGGATTCAGATCCTCCCCCACCACTCCGATCTCACACCTCTCCAGGGCACACTCTATGCCATCTGGGGACTGCATATCTAGAAACACCGAGGATGGAAACTAAGGACATATTCACACTTGAAATCAGGTAAATAAAGCAAAAATATCTTCCAAGAGGATGGCTACATGGAGACAATAGGGTACGATCTGGACATGTCACCCACCTGATCTTGGCGCTCTTTCTAGCTTGTTAGGAGATAAATTATGAGAAACTGTGCAGGTAATCCTCAGGTCTGGAAATATGGGAACTCCTTGTGACCCCTGGAAGTCTGATACAGGGTGTGCTGATCGGGGGGACCCAGTAAGCTGAACCTGTGGAGCATCAGGTTGTAGCACCACAAGGTAGCCATCTAGATCCGGTACTGTAAGACAGCCTTCATCAGTAAGACACCTGGAGAAAGACACACAGAGCTTAAAGTGTATGCACCATTTACCTCTTCTTTATAAGAAACCATCAGCATGGATGATTTGGAGTAATTTCCTCTATATTTAATAAGATTACAGTGCCCTGCTTCTCCGTCACTCCTCTTTTTTCCATCATATCCTTGTAAAAATTTGAGCTACCAGTTGATGCCACTAGAGGGCGATATGTATAGAACTGTAAAGGGTTTCTATTGACCTAAACAGAAGCCACATGCAGATAAGCCCCTAGTGGTGGCAACAGGTATGACGCTGTATCCAAAAAACATCAAGTATATGAGGAACACGGTTTAATGTATCTGAATCCTGATATAAATGCTATACATGGAACCTTGATTTAAAGGGAGAAACCTATTGCAAACATAACAGGGACTGCGATTTAATAGAGGGGGTGCACTGCACTAAACACTCCTTGGAGAATGGAGTATGAGTGCAGGATCAGACTACAGAGGATTTGTTTGTTGTCTGTTACCATAGACACATATTAGGTTGTCCCCGCTGGTCCTCATAGGCTCTGCTGTCAAAACCTAGGCCCATCTGCTGATCCACTGGTACTATGGTGGGCAGTCAAACCCTCCCAATACAAACTGGGTCTGCTACAAGTGCAACATCCATACCAAACATCAGCAAATATCACAGAGACAATTTGGTTAACCCTTTGTCTTCACAACTGATTTAATGACCCTGCTCTCGACATGTCCTTGAAGCACCCACCTCACTGTTGTCTGCAGTTTAAGGGGTCTCACTCCTGGAGTCGGAAACTGTAAAGAGTTGAGGTATTCTACATGCTGCAGAGCTCGGCTGAAGGACAGGGCATCGTCCCCTTCCAGGGTCAGCTGTGACTGAGCAGGGTTGACATGGACCTGGGGAGACATTTAATAGTTAGGGTCTAATATTGTTCTATATTAGGATGTTATATATATGTACGTATGGCATATGACATCTACCGACCCTATATCAGTTGCGTTACCTTCATTCCTTTCCCCAGGCTGTCGAAGTCAGTGTATTGCAGACCCTCCTTACAAGCATATAGACACTCAATCACTTCCCGAGAATCCACTGGACCGAGGCGGAGGGACAGGCCGGAGACGTAACCACGCAGGAACCGGCCAACAGTGGAGCCTGAAAAGGACAAGGTACAGGATGTCCTACAAGCTTCTAATAGGGGCGAGCTGATGACGTCTCCAATATGTTGCTACATGGTGGGTGACATTACCTAATGGGTGTTCTACAAGAACATTGCACAATGTTGCCCCCATATACAGTAACCACAAAAGATCTTAATTAAAAATATACTATTATTCTGGTCTAAAGCTCCCATGCACACAAATGTGTCTCCATGGTAACAGACAACAGACAATCCTGTGTAGTCTGATCCTGTAGTCATATTTCCATTTGTCCCCTACATTTTGCTAATGTACATTTGATAGGTTAGCATGATGTAAAGAATAGACAAAAGTGAGTACAGCTGCAGGATCAGACGACAGAGGAGTTGTTTGCAGTCTGTTACCATGGTGACATATCTAACACATGTACAGTATGGTATTACGGATTGTACCTGATGTTCTTAATGTTTCGCCGTCATTCACTTTTACTGAAATCTTCTCATCTGTTAAAAGGAACCAAGATGTGTTAATTCAAGTATCAGTAGTAAATACATCTTTGGTTTTTTTACATTGGCTCCTCAGGGGTGGCATCCATCAGTGAAAGTCCGGGAATATAGTCATGGCCATGAGAGATCCTTCATAATACAGTCAATCACCTGCAGTACTACGATAGTTTGCGTGAAGAGGAGAGATGAGGCTTGGGTACAAGTTGGGTGCTGGCCTAGACTCACGTAAGACTCTCACATTTGCTTCCACCATTGTTTGCCCCTAAGGTCCTCAGGTCTCTGCCACTTCATTACGCTCTCCCATCACTCCTTACCCGTCCAGCAGCCACCAATCATCATCCTGGCCTGGCGCTTGGGAGGTGTAAGGGCTCCATTATCATGCATGAGTGCCGGGTCGTACGTCACCCCATCCACATACAGAGACACAGTGGGGAACTCAAGGCTCAGGGCGTAATGATGCCACTCCACGTCACAAACCTGAGGGAGACACAAACAAAAACTTACAGATGGTGGGAACGGAGAAAAATGCAATGGACGACGATATACAAGGAATACAAGCAAGCAAAGAGATCGAAGGAAAGACAAGAGTGCTGGATATAAAAGATATCAATAGGGGTGTAAGGGAAGAGGTAGGAGCCAAGTATCAAAAGGGTAGGACCACCATGTGTCACCCGGAGACCTTTACAGTTATCAGTAGCGGAATGACTGACCTCCTAATATCATATATGAGCACAAGGCAAGGAGGATAATAGTTCTTAGGGTAGAGAGAATGAAGGAACTGGGATGGGCAGGATGGGTGAGTGAAGGGACTACAGAAAAGACACAACCAGAGAAGGTGGAGAGGAAGGATGAATAGGTAGAGAAAAGAGAAGGAATTAATATGTTTAGATGTGTATAGATGAGGATAGGAGAGTAAATGGGAAGAGCTGGTAAGACGTATAGCATAGGAGAATGAAGGAACTAGTAAGGAATAAATAGGTACTAGTAAGTAGTGAAGAAGAGATGACTGGAGAAGATGGAGAGGATGGATGAATTGTTAGGAGAAAAGGAAGGACATTATATGAGAGTGAAGAAACTAGAAGGTATGAGGATAGAAGAGAAGGTTAGGAGAGGAGGGATGGGATGGGAGGACACATAAGGTGAGTGAAGGAGTGAAGGAACTTGCGAAGACGAAAGAAGAAACAACTGGCATAGGTGGAGGAGATGGATGAGTAGATAAGAGATATGTAGGTTAGGAGATAAGAAATTATTTAGTTAGTAGAAAAAAAAACAGTTGAGTGGAGAAGGAAGTCAGAATGGTAGAATGTAGGAGCTAGTAAGTATGAGGAAAGAAGAGAAAACTAGAGAAGGTGGAGGAGGTAGGTGAGTACTGTAGGTTAGGAGAAGGCAACAGATGAGTGGAGAGAAGAGGTGGGAAGGATAGGAGAGAAGCGGTGAGCTGTAAAGGACAAGATGGGTGAGTGAAGGAACAAGTATGGAGGAAAGAAGAAACAACTGAAGAATGTGGAGAAGATGGATTAGTAGGTCAGGAGAGGAGATGAGTAGGTTAGGAGAGAATAAAGAAAACACATAAGTGGAGAATGTTAGAGTGTAAGAACTAGTCAGTAGGAGGAAAGAAGAGAAAACTGGAGAAGATGGAGGTAGATAGACAGAGTGTAGAGAATTAAGAATGGTTAGAAGAGAAGGAACAAGATGTTAAGGAGGGAAGAATGGGAGAGTGAAAGAACAAGTAAGGAGTAGCCAAAAACTAGTAAGTAGGTAAGAATAAACAAGAGAGATGGCTGGAGATGATGGATGAGTTGGGAAGGAGAACATAAGGGATGAAAAGGAGGATGAAAAATAGTGGATGATGAGTAGATATAATGAAAGAAGTGATAAGAAGGAGTAAGTAGTAAGGATAAAGGGAAGGAACTAGTAGGTAATAAGGAGGACTGAAGAGATGAGCAAGGTTAGAAGACGGAAGGAACAAGTAGTGAATGTGCAGTGTAGATACAAGGGCCATGTAATGCAGGATATCTGTATAGTATAATCCATAGGGAGGATCCACTGGCCACTATCTGAGGACAGGAGAACATGATGCAAGACGATACAATAGACACTAAGAAAAAACAGGCCAAAAAAAAAAGCAAAGTCAGGATGAGGGGCAGGGATCCATGCTGTGAGCAGGTGTCATCGCAACATGCTAGGCTTCTCCCATCCATCTCCTCCCCCACACCTACAAATGCTGGGCGGCCCACATTTTCTTCTTCTGGGTTCTGATGACTACAAATGAATCTAATGAGGCGAGAAAGAGGCGCTAAAGTCGCTGCGCCTCAGGCCGGTGCCTCTTCTGCTTTATACAATACACAAGACCAGAGACTGTGGATAAGAGGAGAAGGAAGAGGGGTAAAAGGAAGAAGAAACATCATCGGTAGACGGAGGAGAAGGAGGAGGGTGAGAAAAGAAGAGAGAAATAAGCAAGTATGGAGGAGTCATTCATTAAAGCCTCAATGAGAACTGTGCAATACTTTATCTCCCCTGCGGAGGCGCTGTGGGAAAGTTGAACATTTGTTGCTGAGTTCTTGTTATTGCTAAAGCACCCTTCTAACAAAAAGTTATAGTATAAAGAGGACAATCGCATCCTGTGCTGGTGGGGATGGTGTTTGCCGAGTGTCTGCCATATATACATTAGGGGGAATTTACTAAAATAGTTACTCCAGGGCAAAAGTGGCACATTTTTCTTTTTTCTGATCTGCTCAACACTTTTGGAAACAGTAGGCAGAGCAAGGCTGATATAAAGATGGACTAGGACAGGAACCCCTCGACCCGACAGCTATACCTGAAATCTATGCCAGTTTGTGGCCGGAGCTTCTTAATAATTCTGATGTATCTGCTCTCAATATTAAGGCTGGCACACAATGCTCCAATCTTCATAAATTTCTTCCATTATTGTTATACCCTTCCTTGTATGTTAGAGATGTGCCTATGGGTTGTGTGCTGCCACACCACTGACGTGAGTTGCAGTACCATACCCATCCTGTGGACAGGAGTGGCGCTGTTTTGGAATGAAGCAGTCAGGATTCATTGACGTAATAGAAAGTAACTGCCAAAGTCGATTGTCTTGAGAATTCTGCTTATGGTATCCGCATGCTGTCAATACAACAAGGGGATGATCTGGTGGGATACCATGACCTTTTCTTATGGAGTGCCAGGAAGAGCAGTCATAGGGAATTAGTTCTTCCTGTAATTACTGTGCATTAGGGAATTGTTATACATGCATTTGTCTTATGCCTGCTGTTAACATGCCCGTCTTGTTCCTCCCCATCTGTCTTGCCGCACTCCCTTATCTCAGCTCCGTCTTGGCATGTGCTGCCCCTGACAGTACACGGAATATTCATCACTTCATTACAGCTCATGAATATTTATATTAGCCCAGAAGATGTCTATAGTCATACAGACAAGTAGAGAGAAGAACACCGACTGCAGAACCTCAATCTCCTTAGTGACTGTTGATGGTAATTTGTGGAGCAGCACAGAGTATTTCAGGAGATCACAGTTGTGACATTGTGTGTGGCGGTGACTTGGCTCTAGATCAGAGATCTGTAACCTGATCATTGTGGCCTCTTCATTGCTTACCTTGATGCATCTACCAGCACGCCTTCTAGTGGTGGTGCAGGCTCCTGCAGCTTGGTCCCATTCAATAGATCAGGTCAAAGCTGCAATACCCTGCACCACCACTAAGTAGTTGGCGTGCAGATAGACAGTCCAAAGCTGATCAGCTGGGGTGCTGAGAGTTAGACCCCCACCGACCTGATATTCCTAATGATAATTGTGATCCTGAAACAAGTCCACAGCAGCACAGAGTATTTCAAGACAAGAGTGTGCTTATCTAATGGAAAGCGGAATAGTGACCTGTCCACAGAATGTGAAGGAGGCAATGTGAAATCTATAATGGGGCCGCGACCTACCTTATGTCATTTAGAATAATGGTATACTTTATGGGGCAGTGGGACCTTTGGGGCCCCCTCGGGGTCCAGGGCCCGGTAGCGACTGCTGCCTCTGCACCCCTATAGCTACATCCATGTATGTGATGATGTTAGTGAGGACAGGACAGTGGTGTCCCCCATAATCCATCACCACATTAACCTTCTCATACCGCCCGCCCTGGAACATGGATATGTATAACTACCTGTTCCAGCTTCCAAAGGAATTTGACAGGGTGAGCGCTGTCCAGGAGGGACCAATAGAGGAACGAGATCCGACAGCCGTGCACGGCCAGTGTGTAGTGCGAGAAGCTGCCGTCTGGGAGGAAAAGGAGACATGAGAAAGGGGTTAAGTGACAAGAAAAACCCCTACAGACCCTTAGGCCGGCTGTCAGGGAATGCTGGGAGTTGTAGTCGATTAAAGGGACCACTGCCTAATGCTCTCACCATTCTGCACAGTGTTACACAGCAGCACCTCCTCCTCCTTTCCGCTTTTGCCTCCGCTGCCCCCTGCATGTTTCAGCCAGAAAGAAAGAGTCAGATGATCAGCAGCACCGCCCCCTGCAGGTAACCGCCCAGGAGGAACCTCCACAGATTGGGAACCATTGAACCAAAAGACCGGGCTACTATCTTGTGTATCCTGTATGGGAAGGCTATGGGTCCAGTTATACATTGGGCTTGATGGAGGTAGAAGGTCGACGTCCCCTGGAGCAGCTCCTAAAAGCAAGCAGGAAAACAGGAAATCAAATTATACTTCATTGTTCCAAGTGTTAATCACCCAGCTTTCCCATATCTTTGTAAATTGTATTGTGGTGCAGTACCAGAGACAGCCACATTTGTATGTGTGGCACTGTGTCTTTGTAAAGAATGAAGCTTATTGCTTGACTCCTTCATTCTGATAACAGGTCTTGGGAGTCAGATGGGGCATCAATATTAAAGGCCTGGAAAAATCCCTTTAAAGAGAACTAAGTCTGAAAGGCCCATTGACATCCATCATCTGATCGGCGCTGTCACCCTGAGCATTTTAGCGTTTTGTTTATCCAAATCCATTCAGTCATTCCAAAGATATAAGCCTTTTTAATGTTGGTGCATATCTATTAGCCAAGTGGGTGGTAACACTGTGGCTTCTTTGGGGGTGGGGTCTCTTTGTGTTGTATGTCATGCACCTCCCACTAGTATCCCCTAATTTTTATCAACACTAAAAGGGCTTATATCTTTGGAATGGCTGAATGGATTTGGATAAACAAAACACCAAAATGCTTAGGGTGACAGCTCCGATCAAATGATGGATGTCATTGGGCGTTTTAGACCTGAGGATAGGTCCCCTTTAAGAGGGTCCTCTACTTTGGGTTGGAAAGGCCCCCTGACAATCAGCTGTAATCTGTCATAGAAGCGGGCAGCCAGTGTTCAGTTTCCCCACAGTGCCCCCAGAGGAAAAATGAAGCATTACATAGTACCTATTGGACTCAATGAGCTGTTTATGTAATGCCAGGTCATTGACACGCTCTTTAGTCTGGCTAAAAGACAGGGGTCCCGAATAAGAGACTCCCTGCCCTCAGTTTCCTAATATAATCTCCCAAGACCCCAGATTCATGACTGCACTAGTGTAATGTAGTAGATTCGGAGGTAGGGAGCTTTTGGGCCCTAATGCTTAAGTTATATCTTGGTCCCCAGGGGCCCATATACACTGTACTGTCTTTAGCCACTGGCAAGCCTATGAAAGGTGACCTGTATTTGTGCCCAAGCTGCTGAATAATACCAGGGAATTATCGGTCTTATGTTCCAGCCCCACGGGCATCGTGTTACATGGTGACGGACGTACCGCACAACTTGCGCAATGATTTCTCTGAATAGTTATCTCGGTCGCAGCCCTTGGCAATGTGACTGGTCTGGATTTCCACCGTGGCCTGAATGCTCCAGATTGGCTCTTCGCAGGTCTCTAGGTGGATGGTGGGAAACAAGGCCAGGCTGCCGGTGCCAGGAACGTACTCGATACGCTTGTTCCAACCTGTCGGGGCAGAGACCAGAGGTTTGAGGTTCATCTCATGTGAATTAGGGCCATGTAGACAACAGAGATATTGTGTAACCGCACAAACAGTGGAGAATACAGATACCATGGTGCAGGGATTAGCGGGTGTGTATGGAGAGAAGCCTGGGCCTGTCCACACCACAAGCTCCTGGCCAAGGACCTGCTGCCATGGAGAAACTACAACTCTCAGCATGCCCGGACAGCCTTCAGGGAGAGTTGTAGTTTCACAAAGGCTGGAGATCCACAAGTTACAGGGAAATAAATATGTGTGGCCCCTTAAGATACCCCATAATGTATGGCTGCACAATGTGTATCACAACATGATTTAGTGATCGTAGAATTCATTTTATGATTCCATTTATTTTTTTCACAGAATCTACAATAATTATTTTGTGTGCAAAAAATTCATTTTGTGAAATCATTGCGCGATAAAATGTGTCACAAAACCCATTTTTCAGTACACAATGCCAAAAATTGAATTTATCAAATGTGATTTTCGGACACAAATTGTTATTATGTCGCACAGATTCTTATTTTCAGACACATTTTGTAATACAAAACATTGTCCCAGATTTCCTATTGTGGTTACAACCTGACAACTCTAGTTTGGGTTAAAAAATTTTGACCTGCTAGACATGTGGGTGTGGATTCTCAGAAAAAGGGGGTGTGGCTTAAATGTGCCATAAGGCACCAAAAATGCTTCAAAATAGTGTCAAAAATGTTTGGTTATACATAGAGATTGGAGACTATAGCAAATATCAAAATGGGGCTTAGTAAGGGAATGGGGGCAACCTGACCAGGGCCTTGGGCCCCACTGCTGCACCCTTAGGAAAGGTCTGTGTATAGAACGGAGCTCACAAAGGATGGTCTAGACTGGGTATAATTGTAGCAAACCCTCAGCTGTTAGAAGTATCAGATCTGTATTGGTTTGTAGACTCTGGACATAAATGATAATGTTCCCAGTCACTTACAGCAAGCAGAGATTGTAACAAAATGTACAATGATTAAAGTATCTCCAAGGATACTGTAATGTTAATTAATAGGGCCGCTTACTATACACCACCCCTTCTAGGGTTAATAGGGGCAGGTCCTCGTATAGTCATTGTAAACATCAGTGTGCCATTGTCTCCTCACCCCGGGGGCACCAACAGGGCTCTGTGTGTCAATGTATCATTGTTCTGGGCATATATAGTCAGTGCTGCTATTGTTCTCTGGACCATGACAACAGCCATCATCCTGGGTCCTCAGGGGGATGGTAATAATATGAAATCCAAGGCGTCACTAACACTAAATTTAAAGGGTTTTTCCAATGTAGTGAAAATCCAGTTTACTTATAATATAGTAAAAAGTTCTGCATTTTTATAATTTACTTTGCGTATAAATTTTTCACCATTTGCAAGATCTCTGCTTGCTTTGCTAACAACCTGTCCTGATCATGTCCCGTTTGCTCAGATGCACAGCTCATTGCAAGGCATCAGATCTCTCGTACTGAGCCGTACGCCAGTTTGGACATGAATAGTTAAGAAATGTCTCCATTTACTAACAGCAAGCAGACATATTGAAAATGTTAAAGGAAGTCTATCACCAGAACCCATCATATCACCCCATCCCAGCAGATAGATAGGTTAGGATCACCTGAATGAAACCGTGTTTTCCCTTTGTAAATCGGTGCCTCCATTGCCGAGATATCACTCTTTTTGTCATATGTAAATGAGCTCCTCCTAGCAATGGCGTCGTCCTTGTTGTTCTAAGAGCTTATTTGCATGTTGACAAAAACAGCGATATCTTGATAATGGAGGCCCCGATTCACAAGGGGAAAACACCGTTTGATTCAGGTGATCCTACCCTATCCATTTGTGGGGTTAGTTTTATATGTTGAGTTGTGGTAAAAGACTCCCTTTAAGCAATGGAAAGAAAAATTATTACGATTCATGAAAACTAAGACACCCTAGTGTTACCTCTCCAGCTGGGTTTGCAGGTGGGCTTCACTTGGATCTCTACTTCAGCGTCTTCTACAGCTCTCTTCTTCCCACAGTCATATGCCGTCACCGTAAATCTGATCAAGCGCTCCCCGCTGGCCTGCAGAGGCTGCGTATTCTTTATATAACCTGTCAACAGGCAAAGCCAGCTAAGCAATAGATCATATTCAATGACACAGGAAAAGAGAAGACATTTGGCCATCTTGGTTTGACCAGACTTACCATCGTTGTCGATTGTGAAGGGCACGTTGGGGGTGAGGATTTGGTAGAAGCAGACTTGGCTGTACTGAGGAGAGCAGTCCTGGTCCCATGCCTGCACTCGGAGGACCCTTTCATACATACGACCCTCAGTGACTGACGCTCTGAAGACCCGTTCACCAAACACGGGGGCGAATTCATTAACGTCATTGACTCGGACATGAACTGTGGCCCTATGGTGGACATAGAAGAATGAGAAGATACACATAAGATGTGGTTGGTAGAGGTCCCTGGGCAAACATTCAGCAGGGTGGCCACATCTGAGACCTATAGCAGTCATATATATGTACAAGGTAGCTGCACATGTGTGTGTGGCCCACTCCACTGAAGTCTATAAGAGTCACACATACGTAGCCACCTATTGACTTTTCAGCATCACTAAATGGACATCAGGGGGTATGGATGATGGAGGCCCCTGGGTCTCATGTGCCCTTCCTATAAACTGGCCGTACTTGTCTCTAGAGTCCATATGGACACCAAGGGACCAGAAGTATTGTCTACTATAACACTACTATATCTATAGGCGGCACTCAAAGCAAAGTTTCGCTGCAATGGGTGATGGGACAGCACCATTATAAGTTGCCCATGATGCTCTTTCCCATAGCCAATGATCTCAAGGTATTACGAGGTGACTTCAGATGTTCTCCGAGTGATCTTGGCTCATGGGTCTACTCTCACAAACATGGAGATTTGCTCACTTGTGAGATTTCTTGCTGTTGCTCCCGTCTGGTCCCTCTCCACAGTCATGAGCCTGGATGGTGAAGGTGTGCTCTCTCTGGGCCTCACAGTCCACCGGACCCTTCGCTCGGATCAGACCTTCACCTGTTGTCCGATCTAGAACAACAGCTTCAAAGGGAGTTCCAGCTCCATGAATCCGGAACCCACAGATTTCTCCTGTGATAGGGAAGATAAATCATTCACGATACCATCCTATAGATTGGTGATCTCCAACCTCCGGCCCTCCTGGCTGACTGCCAACATGCTGGGAGTTGTAGTCTCCCGACAGCTGGAGAGGCACAGATTGGAGACATTACATTGACACCATTCATTGGACCAGTACCTGCATATCTCAATGGGGCATCTTTGTCCAGGGCGAAGAGAGGTGGATTGAGTAAGACTGTGTTATCGTTCTCCATGATGATCCCCTGGTACTGGGCTTCCATCCATGGTTTGTGTTTGTTACCTAGAAAGAAATTTTGGCTCGATGAAGCGATTTCATAAAATACAGGATTATTTGTACAGGTTCAATACAGAAGTTTTATCGGGGCCTGGAGGGCCCCTACATAGACACCCTGTATTAATATCAGACCACAAAATAGACCGCTAAATTAAGTTCAGACCCCGGACCACCTAAATATATCCAGACCTCCTATATTAATATCAAACCCCAGACCAGAGACCTATATTAATGTCAGACTCCGACTCCACAGATATATATATATATATATATAAAAGGGACTTCCTATATTAATATCAGACCACAAAATAGACCGCTAAATTAAGTTCAGACCCCGGACCACCTAAATATATCCAGACCTCCTATATTAATATCAGACCCCAGAAAAGGACCCCTAAGTATATTCAGGCCTCCTATATCAATATCAGAATCTCCTAAATATGATACCACAAAAGCATCTTGTAAGTCTCAGACTCCAGACTAGATCTCGATCTTATATCAGTTGCTCGGGTCGTTACAGTGTATCAGCACGTTCTCCTGTCTCGAGTTCTCCAATGGCGTCACATGCTCTGGATCGGGTAGATATCCTGCACACAAGCTTCTATGGCCGCCCATGAGTCCCTTTGGCTCTATACTATATGTATGGTGCCTCTATGTAGCAGAGCAGTACTTATAGAGTAGAATAGCTCAGTACTTTCAGCATTCAGAGGTACAGTATATGGCGGTATGTCTATGACTAGTCATAGGCCCTTTGGGTTTAAACAGAAATGTTTCAATTCACTGACAGCGAGCAGAGGATTTTAAGATGGCGAGGAACTGAAACACGAAGGGGACAGCCGCTATCCCATCTGCAGAGGGCAGGAGTCTTGCGCCGGCAGGCAGCGTTCATGGCAACCTATATAGCTGACATTCGGTTTTGCTGGAGACATCTCCCACCTCCCATAGTTGTTGGCTTGAGGCCTGAATCAATCCCTGGTCTCACAAAACATGGCCTGCCCTTCCCTCTGGCATCCAGCCCAGATAATGCACAACACAGATGGAAGCGGCCGCAGTGTTTTTAACTGGCGTAATTTTCCCACATCGAATTTTTGCTCATTTGTTCATAGGAAAAATTTATCCAATAGGCAGCCACGTGCAGCTGACAGCGCGACATTATAGAAGGGCAAAGGGGGCAGATCCCACCACCCCAAGAGGACAATTTACAGCAGAGGAAAATATAACATGCCGTCCTCTATCAGAACCACCACGTTTAGTAACCTTAAGCCTCATCATTGTTATTTTTTTCACGATATGGCAGTAGTATTTGAGCCCTGCAATCTTATTGCAGCCGTATTGGTTGCTATAGGCAACGCCTCCGCTAATTTTTAGACGTCTCCCCCATAATGTTACAAAAAAAAGGATTTAGCACTTTTTTTTTTCCTTCTGCATCATAAATTACGCTGAGATAAGGCTCTGACTATATTTGACTGGCGCCCAAAATCCAAGGGATTGTGTAAGCGGCTTTCATTCAGAGTCTCAGGCAGCCATCTGCTCCCCTCTTACACGGACTAGCGCCAGCATCTGCATTCTTGCAAAGCAAGTTAGTGTCATCTTAGGAGAGTTATAGCTACTGACTGCAGTGACCTTCACAGAGAGAAGAAGTGTTTTCCCGAGTGTCTTGTAGGATGGATTATAATATCTTTCTAGCCGCTTTATGACATTTAAAGGAACAATAGATTTGTGCAGACAGATGCAATAGAAATGAAGCGTAGGAGCAGCTCTGTAAAATACCAGGGACCAGCACTAAGGATGAGGACGGCAAAACTCAAAACTTAAGCCATGGGTCAAGTATCCACTGAAGACAATATGGATATCACACTATTGGATTTGCTGGAACGGGCTGTCAGAGTATGTTGGGGGTTGTAGTATTGAAACAGCTGGACAGACAGAGGTTTGAAGCCACTGCCATAGGAGATACTATACATTGGAACAACGGTCTCCAACCTGGGGATCTTCAGCATTTGCAAAATAACAACTTGCCTCATACTCAGGGCCTGCCAGGGGTTGTAGTAATGTAACAGCTGGTGACACATAGGTTGCAGTTACTGTTCCAAGTAGCCTCCAACTTCTGTCTTTCCAGGAGATGAAAAACTACAACCCCCAGCATGTTCCTGACAGTGAGGACATACAACAACTGGTAAGACATAAGGTGGAGACCACTATTCCAAGGTATAGTATCTCCTATGGCAGTGGCCTTCAACCTCTGTCTCTCCAGAAAACTACAACCCCCAGCATGTTCTAGGCTGTCAGGGCATGCAGGCGGTTGTGGTTTTGCAACAAGTGGAAAGACAGAGGTTGGAGGTCACTGCCATGGGTGATAATATACATTGGAGCAGTGGTCTCCACATTATGGTTCACTAGTTGCTGCAATACCGCAATTCCCAGCACACATTGATAGCCTGGGATATTTTGGGAGTTGTTGCTTTGCATCCACAGGAGGACCCCAGGTTGGAGACTAACACTGTACCAGACTACACCCTTCAGTTTAAAGCCCAGTATCAATAATCCAAGAGAAGCCCCTTTAGATTCTGCGCAGTGTCCTGTCAATGTATAACTAGTGGTGGAAACTCATCAGAAAGTTTATAAAACTCAACATCAAGACAAAAATCAATAACTTAACTCTGATCCAGAGCTCCAAATCCACTGCATGGACATAGATGATAAAATTCTAGCACACTGAAGATCTGCGACTAGGGGGAGCTCAGGAGTTAACCGCATACTGTAGGGAATTTATTAAGGATAACTGCAAAAATCATGTTTGTTTACAACTTTTTGATTATTTGTGCAAAAAGAAATTGTGCCTTTTTATGTATTTAGGGATTGGTGTCAGGTTTTTATATTTAGGTGCTTCACATGTTGACAGAAAGGAAAGAACAAACAAAAATAGTAACAAATAATCATAAGAAAGGAAGAAAGTCAAGAACATACAAATAAAAATAATAAATATAAGAGAGGAAGAGAGTCAAGAACATACAAATGGAAGGAGAATAAAAAAAATGCATAAGGATAGGGAGGAGATCAAGATGGTCAAGAACATAAATAATATGTAGGAAAGAGATCAAGAACACAAGGATGATGTAGGGAGAGGATTAAGAACATAAAGGTTGTGTAGGGAACAGGGAACCCAAAGATGATGTAGGGAGGAGATCAAATAAGGAAGATATAGGAAGGAGATCAAAAACAAGATGATGTAAGGAGGTGATCACGAATACAGCAATAGAGGAATATGAACAATAGTGGGAGACAAGGTAAGCAGATTAAGAATTTACAGCTGAAGAATGAAAGAAAGTGAGACGGTAAAGCTGGGGAAACAAGAAGATCATGGACCTAAAGATGGAGGAAGATGAGCACTGGAAAAAAGCAAAGGCAAGTGGATTAGGATCAGAAAGATAACGAAGGAAGAAGATTTATACCATTAAGATTAGGAAAGAGGATCTGAGACATAAAAACAGAGGGGAGAACTTAAACTGGAAAGAAGGAAAGAGATCAAGAACATAGCGATGATGTCAGAAACTGAACAAGAAAGTAATGAGATGGAAGAAAGGAGAGAGAAGAGGATCAGGGACATAAACATAATGGAGGAAAGAGATCAAGAACATAGTGACCGATGTCATAAAATGATGATCAGGAGTATACATACTGTACAAGGAAGAGAGAAGATTAGGAACATAAATATAAGGAAGATACAAGATCAAGAACATGATGTCTAAAACAAATCAAGAAAGTACTGAGGAGAAAGAAAGAAGGAAGAAGATCAGAAATATAAACAATAGGAATAAAGATCAGTAACATTAACATAAGGAAAGATGAAGATCAGGAACATAAACATAAGGAAGGAAGAAGATAAAAAAAATATAGATATAAGGAAGGAGGAAAATTAGAAAAAAAGGAAGAAAGAAGAGAAGAACATAAATTTAAGGAAGGAAGAAGATCAAGAAGATAACAATGATGTCAAAAACTGACCAAGACAGTAGTGAGGAGAGAAAGAAAGAAAGAAAGAAAGAAAGAAAGAAAGAAAGAAAGAAAGAAAGAAAGAAAGAAAGAAAGAAAGAAAGAAAGACCTAAGGAAGAACAAAGATCAAAAATATAAATATAAGGAAGGAGGAAGATCGAGAACATAAACCTAAGGAAGAAGATCAAGAACACAAACATGAGGAAGGAAAAAGACGAGGAATATAACTATAAGGAAGGAAGAAGATCAGAAACATAAACATAAGGAAAAAGAATGTAAAGATCATTAACATAAGGATGGAAGAAGATCAAGAAAATTAAGATGGATGAAGATGAATAGTGAAAAAGTGAAGAAACAAGTGGATTAAGAATTTGTAAATCTGGAGATGGATGGAGACTAAGAACTGAAAGATGGGAGAAGATGGCTAACAGAGACATAAGGAGGGATCAAGAATGAGGAAGAAGAAGGCAGGAGATTGAGTATGTAAAACTGAGGACGCGGACATGATGAGGAAAGAAGAAGTGTAATAATAAGGGAGGAGGAAGATCAAATAGAAAGATTAGGAATAAAGAAGAGAAAAAGAAACCCATCATAGGTTGTCTCATTGCTGGACCCAGCGATCAGCTGTAATCAGTGGACGAACCCAACAACAAGTATAAAATTCCCCTATAGCGCCACCACAGGATAAATGAAGTATTACACATTTCCAATTGAAATCACTGATTTGTCAATGTAGTGCAGGAGACAGGGTGTAGTAGTGGAGAGTAAAGTACAATCAATAGGGCTGTAAATCTAGGAGGACTACATGGCCAGACGTATGTGGACACCCTATTAATCATTGGTTTGGCCACGTCAGCCACAAGTTGGATAGCGTCCAATATACAGTCACTCAATCTTCATAGACAGACATTAGCATATATTTCCTGCATAGTCCAGGGCTGTTTTCTTAACCCCTTACAGTAGTGCTCTAGAAGACATTCTGGAAAACTATGCACCAATATAGGGGAAACATTTACGTCCCACCTCAGGACCGCACACAAACTGCCTAGGAATTCCCACTTTTGGGCAGTTTTTAAATAAACCTCACCTCTCTGCAGGCCCGGACAAGCCAAATTTAGGAAAATCCCAGCAAATTCAGAACAACTGGCAAATATGTATAATGTATAGCAAAAATGACCTGGACTACATGGAATTGGGACTGCCTCTCTGGTGGACTTGGCAGGTCTGTAGTAAAGGCAAATTCTGGGTACCAGTTAGGGCAAGTATCAAAAATGAAATAACAAGCCCAGGTCGGCCAGTCACTTGCCACTGGAGTCTATTTCTTTAGGGTGGCTCCTAAAATTGGGCATCAGAAACCCCACCAGGGGCATAGATATAGCAGATATTACATCCAGATAATGGTGCCTGAGGATGCCCAATAGTCCTGCTGTATGGTATACTGGGGGGCCCAGGTACAGATTTTTCATGGGGGCCCATGAGCTCCAGGTTATGCCATGTTGCAGTGGAGGCCGTGATGGACCAACCCCATATTAATGACATTTGGGGGTTCACATACTTTTTCTCTTGTAGTTTATATCCCTTTGCAATATATACACTGGGTTCCCCAACCAATAACTCTCCAATTGCTGTAAAACTACGACTCCCAGCATGCTCTGACAGTCTGCGGCTTTCAGGGCATGCTGGGAATTGTAGTTTTACAGCAGCCAGAGAACGACAGGTTGCTTTGTGATGTCACATTTTTGATCTGTGATTGTTTTAGTTGCCATATTTCCGGTATATGACAGCGATCTATGCGCCTGTTTACCCCATACATTATGCATATGTTCACATGTACGTTTTGTCTGCTGAGCTGTTTTCATAAATCATTAACTCCTTTTGCTTCTGAACACAAATAGAACGTGCGACAAGACAAACATCTGTCACTTTATGCCTGTCAACCTCCTCAGACGTTGCTATATAAGGACCGTGCCGCGATCTACCAACCGGGAGGATAATGGGAATTATTGGTAATGAAGCCCCCGACCTTCACACCCATCGCAACCCCGCAGTAATATTCCACGAAGCGCAAGGGTATTGGCTAGCAACGCCCAAGGTGGGATGTCGCAGCGATGGGAGTACAAGAGTGTAAGTGTAAGACATGAAAGCTGAGCTCTGATTGGTTGCTAGGGGCAACAAGAACAATTTTGATAAATGAGGCCTAGTGGCAGAGCCGTAACATGAAGCCTCAATGCAAAATCTGTACCGGGCCCCATATAATGTATGGTTTATAGTAGTGGTCTCCACATACTGGGAAGAGGCACCTTATGGGTTTCCTAAGGTTTCAGGGCCTGGGTCTCCCCCTTAAGTTACGCCCCTGTTTTATAGCTGAACCCTACTCAATAACTGAATACACAGTGGATTAAGGAAGCTGAGGTATGAGGTGCTGTTTGCAAGCTCAATATGCTGTCTATGGCATAGTAAGAACACTACGGACACTACGGCTCTGCAGTCAAGATTTACCAAGACTGAGCTGATTTATCAAGATCGCTCCTGATAATCCCGGTGTCACCGGAGGATACGCCTCATTTATGATGAGCGCTCGGCACCTCATAAATCAGGAGGACCCCCTGGAGGGGCCATCTTGTAGCTGCCATAGATTTCAGGCATCATTTACCATCGACACCGGCAAATTGTCGTAAATGATCATAAATCTGACATGACGGGGACCCTGCCCATACCACGTCCCCTTTCAGGCACGTCAAAGAGAAAAAAATTGCAAATTTTTGTGCACTGACTTGGCCAAAAATTGCAACTTTTTCATGCCTTGTATGCCATGAGACAACCATAGATTTCAGCTAATATGACTTAATAAAGGTTTTAATGGACCTATAGTACTGATCCTCCCGGGCTTCCGGGTTCAGGAACAGAATGCCAGAACTACGGTAAAGACTGGCACACAAGTAGCTCAGTAGGGGGAAGGAGCAAAAATAAGAAATGTAATTTCTCAGAAACCATTAACCATTACAAGATGGTAAGATTTGTTTATGTACCACTCAGGGCTGATGGAAAGCTGGGTGACATCTGCCTATGACTCCTATTCTTGGTACAGGTGCTATATTTACCAAATATCTGCTGTATGATTCCTGATTGCTGCATATTTTTGGTGTTATTCATGCAAATCAATGCACCCAATCAGATGTTTTTCATGCTGTAAAGCAAAATGCTGCAAACACATTTTGTGTGAAGACAGTGGTTGTTGAGTTGTGGTGAAACTACAACTCCCAGCATGCCCTGAGTTACCACCATGTTTCAGTGATTGATGTAGCGGACAGTAACTGAACCCACTAAATGGTCTACAAACTGCAAATTTAGGGGCTGCCCCCCAGACCTCTGCTAGATATAGACATGAAGCAGAGCTGTGAGAGCTCTGGATGAGCAGTCGGCACCTGATTTTGTATCTTCCAACCAAAGTGCAGGTCACAGCCCCCCACTTTGCAATTTAAGGGGAATGGGGTTGCAACAAGGGCTCCCTCCATCCCTCCATGAAATACTCAGGGTCAATGTCAAAATAAGTTGTCTCTTAGTTGGAAATTCTTACTAGTCAATTTTATCCGTTTCTGGAAAAGCTGGGTGACTGATAATCCATATGGCTTCTATAACAGGGCTGTCACCCAGCTTTCCCAGATCCCTAAGTGACACATTTGCCAGCCAGGGGCACAAACAAGAGTGTCAGTGACAATCCCTGGGGGACCTATAGTAGTGGCCATATTGGCTGTGACCCAGCTTTCCCAAAAAGAGAGAGATGAATAGAATTTATGGCTTCACAGAAGAAGACGACTCCAGAACTTGTATTTTGTGGGACTATATCTGGATTTTAGGGAAATTGGTATAATATAGGGGCCTGGCTATTACACCCATATACAGAGAGCGCCCCCTATGTACTGACCTTTATTGCAGGTAACAGAGTGCAGAACGGCCGTGACTAGAAGCAGTGACAGGCAGGCGTCTCTCTGGATCATTCTTAGCTGTCGCTGGTGGTCTCGCTGCACATACGGGGTGTCTCTGGATTATTCAGTGGTGTGGTCTGCAGAGCGTCTGTAGGAAAACAATGGACAGAAAATCCCAATATCAATCAAGAGGAACGATTTCTCTCCATCCGTCTCTCCGTGACATCACAGACAGTCTAGTCGATGAAACCTGTCAGTGCAGTCTCTCTATCAGACACCCGTCTCTGTCCAATGGGCAGTCTTTTCCGAGATCCCGGCAGTCTACCCCACCAAATTTAGATTGTCCAAAGGGTTAAATGCAATATTTGACCTGACTGATATTAAAGCCCCAGTGCTATATAATTAACCCTCTAAGGACTGCCACCCTCAATGCACTAAACCATCTACCAGGCTGTCTATTCTGTGTCACGGGCTGCAGTCTCTCTCCATCACACCGGAATCTCAATGTCACAGGTTGCCGTGACCATCCATAGTGCCCCCCATTTTCTACCACTATAAACTCCACCCTGGATTTTGCAACCTGTCCCTCTTTGCAAACTGCCCCTCTCAGTGCAATGTGTCCCTGTATCGGTGCAGTGGGATTATGCCGGGTGGAGGTGCGCTACCAATTGCTCTGCCGCTCTGGATCAATGCTCTGCTGTGTTAGATGCTGCTCTGGCGATGTGGGGGATGATCTGTGATAGAGGGGTATGCGATGCTCTGCAAGAATACACAGCACAGGGAGGATGCTCTGCAGCTGCACCTCATGCTGCTCACCTGTAATGCTCTGCCTTGGGTGTGGGGGGGGGGACGGTTTTAAAGGATTATTGCACAGGAAAAATTGTAAAAAAAAAAAAAAATGATCAGGTTGTCGTCTCCGCTGAAGGAGGAATGATCTGCTGAGAGGTGTACTCCAGGGGGTGGGAGAGATGCTCTGCTCCAGGGGAGATGCTCTGCGTTGGGGAGGGAGATGTGGAGCTTTAGGGGGATGCTTGGCTCCGGGGGAGGGTCTGTGTAATGTCCTTAGGATGGAGCAGAGTCTAGCAGCACTGCAGGATGACATCAGCCGCAGACTGGCAGCTCCGCACAGCCAATGGGAGAGCTGCTGCAGGTGGTGGAGAGCTGAGGAGGGCGGCGGTGGTCCTTACCCCCCTCCCTTCCCTTCCACTACCTTGTGCTTCATGTCCTCTCTGTTTCTCTCCCCTCCCTCTCCCCCACCCACCATATTACATTCTGTCTTCCCACATTAGTGTCTCTACAAGGTCCCTACAGCCAAGGCGTGAGATGAAGGGGAAGACGTCAGGGGGGGCACAAACATTTTCCATGGCTAAAAATAAAATGGCGTTCATGTAAATGTATACAGATGAGGATTGTATATACATATGGGTGTGATGTGTCTGCAGACAGGGCCACAGCAGGGGATGGCGAGGGCCAATGACTACAGGAGCTCCTCTGCTAATGAAGGGGCTGCAATTACTGCTAATTAAAACCAAGGCAGAAAATAAGAGGCTTCGACACCGAAAATTGTGAATGATTCATTCATCCATCCGTTCGTTCATTCATTCATTCTAGAAATATACAGAATATCTACATGATATTCCTCTAATCCGGCATCTGATAATCCAGAAAATCTGAGCAGAGAGAGTCGAAGTAGCGGATTACTCTGCCCAATGTGATAGACTGCTCTGTCACCGGCCGATAATCCAGAATATTTCATAATCCATATCATTACTGCCAGATTAAAGGAATTACATTGTATATCTAGAGCAAAATCAATGCTGGGATTATCCCATATACTGGATTATCAAATGGTCATGGAAAAGTAGAACGCTGACGTGTCGGCTACATGGCGGCAATGCGGAAAATACGGATTCTGTTGTATTATTTATTCTTCGATGTGGGTGAAAAAGTCACATTCGATGGTGTCTGAATTTTTGAGATTGTCTCAAAAAGTTAGTCCTGATTTAGCCTATATTCACATGAGAGCAGAGTAAGGGCTGTCAAAAACGGATGATTCGAGCAACTCCGCATCCATCTGGGACCCGTGGAAAATGCACAAACAGAGGACATGTCTTATTTTTGGGTAAATCCTTTAGAACGGACCGTCAATAAAGATGGAAATGTGAATAGACAGATTGGGGCAGATTTATGATTTCAGCACAAATCTTATGGCAGAGGGTGCACCTCCTTTATAACAAGGTACACGCCTCCCCATAAATCGCATGCACCCTCCGCCGGGAATAGATTTCAGGGATCATTAACATCAGTAAACTGGCATAAATCTGGCGCCCACAACTCGCCATTATAATAAATCTGCCCCAATTTTTGACCTTTGTGTGAATACAGCCTTACTTTCTTAATATCACGGTTCAGTTTTGGTTTAGGCTCCGCGCCGACTGCACGCTAAGTGTTGGACTATCGAAATTTTTGGAGTACCTTTAGCAAGCGATGTTGTGTACAGTGCTGAGATTATGTGCGGTATTTTCAATTTGCCCCCCCTCCATTCATTGGTATAGTGACATAGGGTGCACATATAAACATACCGTACAGTGCATAAGTTATAAACTATACAGTATGTTGCCTAAATATCATTTACCTACAGCTTTTATAAAATGCTATACAGCGCCACCACCATCATATACTGGAAATGTAATAGTAATGCAGCCATACAGTGCACAAATAATACATACATATGGTATATCAAATACCAGCACTATCAATACCTAAATAATACTGCTATACATTAAGATGCACGGCGGTCACACTTGTGCTAGGTCATTTGCAGCGCCCCCTTTCAGCAGGAGCATCTGATGCACCCTATGCGATCACATAGGTTACACAACCTATAGGGTGTATTTATATATTCTGAGACATTCATATGCTCTGCCACTAGGGGGCACAGTAACAGGAAGATTACAGGAAATCCCAGTGATAACCCCACTGGAAATGACTGGACATTACTTGTCCTTTTTTCATTGACTGTTATTTATTGTCCCCTGTTATCAGCCATTTCAGGGTCCACACTCCATTAAATACGCCGTATCGTTTTGTTTATATAGCTGCTATGCAGATCTATGTGTTTCCATGGTTACAGACTACAAACAAACCATATGTAGTCTGATGATGCCGTTACATGGTAAGCCACTCCTTCAGCTTCTTTTTCTAGTGCATGTAGGTGGTGCGGGGCTGCGTACACAGAACGGTAGAATATTTATCATCAAGATTATTGGCAAAATTGAAAATTTGAAAATCTTGTCTGAGCTTCTCCCCTGCATTTAGTGATCTGCTTTACAGCACAGTCATGGCCATAGGCAGCAATAGTCTGGCACTGAATCATTGAGGTGTATGGAGAGTTTTCTAGACACGCTCTGTGCAGGGAGTGGGAGGGGGATAAACTGTGACATCATCTATTATCAATAGTGGATGCAATGATGGCTCAGTGGTGTTATCTACAAAGGAGTTATCTTACATTGTAATATTGTCTGTGATGTAAATGAAGTGACTGTGGAAAAGAAACCCCCGTACAGAATTGGCAAGTGCCAGACTATTAATAGGCTTAGTGGCCAGAGTGAAAATTGCAGCATATAGTATTTATTTAAAAAGTGACATGGAAATTTTTAAAAAATATATAAAAAATGCTTAAAAATATGTAGAATATAAAAACTAGGTTTAAAAAAGAGGTCATTTTCTGGTGATACATTCCCTATAAACTGCAGGGAATGATGGGTAAAGATGACATTTATATGGGAAATACAGCCTAGCAGTCTACAGAGACCAGGCCTGTGGCGCGGCGTCTCCTGCCCGCTGGGCACCCCATCACTCCGCTCGCAGGTAGGGCAGGTTACGTAAGGATTTATGTAATTTGTGTGTGTTCTCAGTAACGCGATCCTGCCAGTAGTGAGGGGATTAGGATAAGACAGAGAATAGGGATAAATTTCTAATCCCAAACTCTTTGTCACCGCAGAGACGCCCAGCGCGCTCACTTATTATACAGACAGGATTATACACGGCGAGATTGATATAAACAAATACATATGTAGCTGGCGTCTCCGCACCAGGCCGCAGCGGCTTCAGGTTCAACTACTGGTTAAGAGGTTATTACTGAGGCCTGGAGTGAAAGCATGTCGTATGATACAAGTATAATATCTGAGTCCGAGCAAACTGCTCGTCCTTAAAGGGAATCTCCACATTCTCCTATCATGTTGCCTTTAGGGGCAAAACTGTGGCTGATGTATTTTTAGAATACAAAGCTCCAAATCCTCTGCATAGACTTTAGTTCTACATATAAAATTCTTCCTGTTTCCAGGCACCACTAGAGGGGGCTCCAAAGTGTATTGTATACTGTGCTATTATTGAGTTCAATATATATAGACAATATGTGCACAGGACTTTCTCCTCTATTTGAAAAATTGCGGAAATGTGAAACTAGTCTTAACATGGGCCGATCCAGAGTCACATTCTGTATTAAACTCCAGAGCTGCGCTCACTATTCTGCTGGTGCAGTCACTGTGTACATACATTACATTACGTATCCTGTACTGATCCTGAGTTACATCCTGTATTATACTCCAGAGCTGCGCTCACTATTCTGCTGGTACAGTCACTGTGTACATACATTACATTACTTATCCTGTACTGATCCTGAGTTACATCCTGTATTATACTCCAGAGCTGCACTCACTATTCTGCTGGTGCAGTCACTGTGTACATACATTACATTACGTATCCTGTACTGATCCTGAGTTACATCCTGTATTATACTCCAGAGCTGCACTCACTATTCTGCTGGTACAGTCACTGTGTACATATATTACATTACTTATCCTGTACTGATCCTGAGTTATATCCTGTATTATACTCCAGAGCAGCGCTCACTATTCTGCTGGTACAGTCACTGTGTACATACATTACATTACTTATCCTGTACTGATCCTGAGTTACATCCTGTATTATACTCCAGAGCTGCGCTCACTATTCTGCTGGTGCAGTCACTGTGTACATACATTACATTACGTATCCTGTACTGATCCTGAGTTACATCCTATATTATACCCCAGAGCTGCACTCACTATTCTGCTGGTACAGTCACTGTGTACATACATTACATTACTTATCCAGTACTGATCCCGAGTTACATCCTGTATTATACTCCAGAGCTGCGCTCACTATTCTGCTGGTACAGTCACTGTGTACATACATTACATTACTTATCCTGTACTGATCCCGAGTTACATCCTGTATTATACTCCAGAGCTGCGCTCACTATTCTGCTGGTACAGTCACTGTGTACATACATTACATTACTTATCCTGTACTGATCCTGAGTTATATCCTGTATTATACTCCAGAGCAGCGCTCACTATTCTGCTGGTGCAGTCACTGTGTACATACATTACATTACTTATCCTGTACTGCTCCTGAGTTACATCCTGTATTATACTCCAGAGCTGCGCTCACTATTCTGCTGGTGCAGTTACTTTGTACATACATTACATTACTTATCCTGTACTGATCCTGAGTTACATCCTGTATTATACTCCAGAGCTGCACTCACTATTCTGCTGGTACAGTCACTGTGTACATACATTACATTACTTATCCTGTACTGATCCTGAGTTACATCCTGTATTATACTCCAGAGCTGCGCTCACTATTCTGCTGGTACAGTCACTGTGTACATACATTACATTACTTATCCTGTACTGATCCTGAGTTACATCCTGTATTATACTCCAGAGCTGCACTCACTATTCTGCTGGTGCAGTCACTGTGTACATACATTACATTACGTATCCTGTACTGATCCTGAGTTACATCCTGTATTATACTCCAGAGCTGCACTCACTATTCTGCTGGTGCAGTCACTGTGTACATATATTACATTACTTATCCTGTACTGATCCTGAGTTACATCCTGTATTATACTCCAGAGCTGCACTCACTATTCTGCTGGTGCAGTCACTGTGTACATACATTACATTACGTATCCTGTACTGATCCTGAGTTACATCCTGTATTATACCCCAGAGCTGCACTCACTATTCTGCTGGTACAGTCACTGTGTACATACATTACATTACTTATCCTGTACTGATCCCGAGTTACATCCTGTATTATACTCCAGAGCTGCACTCACTATTCTGCTGGTACAGTCACTGTGTACATACATTACATTACTTATCCAGTACTGATCCCGAGTTACATCCTGTATTATACTCCAGAGCTGCGCTCACTATTCTGCTGGTACAGTCACTGTGTACATACATTACATTACTTATCCTGTACTGATCCCGAGTTACATCCTGTATTATACTCCAGAGCTGCGCTCACTATTCTGCTGGTACAGTCACTGTGTACATACATTACATTACTTATCCTGTACTGATCCTGAGTTATATCCTGTATTATACTCCAGAGCTGCGCTCACTATTCTGCTGGTACAGTCACTGTGTACATACATTACATTACTTATCCTGTACTGATCCTGAGTTACATCCTGTATTATACTCCAGAGCTGCGCTCACTATTCTGCTGGTACAGTCACTGTGTACATACATTACATTACTTATCCTGTACTGATCCTGAGTTATATCCTGTATTATACTCCAGAGCTGCGCTCACTATTCTGCTGGTACAGTCACTGTGTACATACATTACATTACTTATCCTGTACTGATCCTGAGTTACATCCTGTATTATACTCCAGAGCTGCGCTCACTATTCTGCTGGTACAGTCACTGTGTACATACATTACATTACTTATCCTGTACTGATCCTGAGTTACATCCTGTATTATACTCCAGAGCTGCGCTCACTATTCTGCTGGTGCATACCCTGTGTACATACATTACATTACTTATCCTGTACTGATCCTGAGTTACAGCCTGTATTATACTCCAGAGCTGCGCTCACTATTCTGCTGGTACAGTCACTGTGTACATACAGTACATTACTTATCCTGTACTGATCCTGAGTTACATCCTGTATTATACTCCAGAGCTGCGCTCACTATTCTGCTGGTGCAGTCACTGTGTACATACATTACATTACTTATCCTGTATTATACTCCAGAGCTGCGCCCCCCCCCTCCCCCCCCCCCCCCCCCCCCCCCCTCCCTTCCCTTTCTTTTCCCCCTTTTTCCCCCCCCCCCCCCCCCCCCTCTCCCCCCCCCCCCCACCCCCGGCCTTCCCCCCCCCCCCCCCCCTCTTCTTCCCCCTTTTTTTCCCCCCCCTTTTTTTTTCACACCCCACCCCCCCCCCTTGGTGTGAATCCCCCCGGGGGGAAAAACCCCCCCAAAAAAAGGGGGTCATATACCCCCCCACCCCCCCCCCTTCCTGTACTAACCCCATTGTCTGAGATAAATACACAGCTCTGTGTCTGGGGAGACCGGAGCGCTGCGCAGTAAAGCGCAGGGATCTTGACTGGGGGCGGGCTGTAGGGGGACCAATAACGCGCTAGGGCGCGAAGAATTGGGGGGCGGGGCTTAACCCCGTTCGAATTGACTATGCCGCGCAGCCCGGGAAGCGGCCATTCCGGAGCTGCGCGGCATGCTAACGAGCGGTCAGCTCCCTCCCCCCCCACCTTTTCACTGTAATGGCATCCCTCGATACCATCCTGGAGCAGATCAGAGCTGCTGCCGGCGTCCATGGTGAGGCCTGGCTGCAGGAGCGGCTGGCTGACATTATGCAGCCTGCCGCCCCCCCCCATTAACCCTTCACTACCCCCGGAGGCGTCTGGGCGGCGGCGGCCGCGCAGGACTCGCCCGCCGGCACGTTTGAGCCCTGATGAGCCCCCTAGGGCCCGGCGACATAGGAGTCCCTCTCGGGCCCCTCCAGGCCGGGCACCCCGCTCCACTGCTCAGGGGCGGAGGTCCCGGTCTGGGAGGAATCCTGCCAGTCGCCTGGCCCCTGCGGAGGTGGAGATCCCTGCCACTGGCCTCAGTGGGGGGACCTCCACATCCAGTCTCCATATGGCTACAGCACGTGGTGCAGCGGTCCCCTCCTGTGATGCTCCAGCGGGAGGGGGACTGTGTCTTCAAGTCCCGTCGGTTCCGGCTTTCCAAGTGCCCTCGGTACAGCAGCGGGAAATTCTGAACGACGAGCAGCACGGCGCTGGCCCCTCCTTCACGGCACCACAGCCCCGGTCCGAGGTGCATCCAGTGGTTTCAAGTGCATACGCGGGTGCAGGTCAACCTTCCCAGGGATGTCGGTCGTGCTGCAGCTGTCAGCGGGATGGTTCTCAACAATCAACAGGCGCCAGCGTTCTCCTGTACAGCGACCCAGGTCAGCAGGATGCAGGACCGTCGACTGGTGGGCCCACAGCACCTACGCAGTCTGGTGAGTACCATTCATTGTCGTGTCCGTTTCCTCCTATTCTAATGTCCCAGGGGTTAGGGATAGATAGGCCGGAGTCCCCAGTGGGTGGTGGTGTAGCTTCTGAGGGGATTAGGGAGCTATTGGGTAGCGTGAGGGAGCTACTGTCGCGCTGCGAACAGAGTGTTAGCGGTTCCCCGGTGGCGGCGTGGGTCCCTCCTGCGGTTCAGTCGGTAGCGTCACAGAGTGCGCCGGTGGTAGGGGCTCCGGCGGGTGTCACAGTGTCTGTCCAGACAGATAAAGAGAAGGTTGATTCGGTGAGGCTAGACGATAGGGCTCGGGGGGAGGTTTATGTGTGTTTTGAGGGTCCTCTAGGGGCGCATTTAAAAAAGGAAGTGAGGGAGAAGATTTGGAAGGACGAGTACGTCGAAATCTTTTCCTTGCTCCCTTTAGCTAAATTTAACTTAGACAAGAGTAAGAAGGAGGATAGCAAAAAAGAGGAGGAAGAAAAACGTAGGTGGCGCCTGATTCCACAGACTTTTGCTAATTGGCTTCAGGCCTTTGCCATTTTAGCGAGTGTCATTGGTGAAAAGGCTCCTGACAACTGTTCGGGGCTTTTTTGCTATCAGGACTCTATAGGTGAGGCGTATCGGGTGTATGGGGGTCAGACATGGCTGCGGTATGATGAGCAGTTCCGTCAGTGTAAGGCGGTTCGGCCCAGCATACGGTGGGACCAGAAAGATATAGGTTTGTGGCTTCGGGTTATGGCGCCAGCTCGCTTTGGCCAGCCCTTTCCTGGGGCGGCCGGTGGAACCGGCCATGGTGGTCTCAGTTACGGCTCAGGGGGGGCAGGTGCACAGGCCCAGCAACGTTACGGGCTGTGTTGGCAGTTCAATGAAGCCCAATGTAAATTCGGCTTCAACTGTAGATTCAAACATGCCTGTTCATTCTGCGGAGGGGTGTCCCATGGTGCGGCACGTTGCTTGCGCAAACAAAGGACCAAGGCCTTGCCTAATAGTGGACAAGGGGCAGACGCCGGTGAAGCTGGAAGCCATGCTTCCGTACCTAAATAGTTATGTTAACAGGGAGAGTGCAAAGTTTCTGGTAGAAGGTTTTAGGGAGGGTTTTAGGATTCCCCCTGCCGACGCACACAGTCCCCTTTTGTATAACTAACTTGAGGTCGGCAGCGGAACACTCGGGGGTGGTGTCCAAAAAACTGAGGAAGGAGGTGGCCTTGGGGCGCATGGCGGGCCCCTTCGCATCACCCCCTTTGGAAGGTTTAATTGTATCTCCTTTGGGGGTGGTGCCGAAGAAGGAGCCGAATCAGTTTCGGCTCATACATCATTTGTCTTATCCCAAAGGAGCGTCGGTCAACGATGGTATTGCACCCGAGCTTTGTTCGGTAGTATATACCTCGATTGATGCAGCTGTGCATTGGGTACGGCGTTGCGGTCCAGGGGCCCTCTTAGCTAAGACGGATGTGGAGGCGGCGTTCAGGTTACTGCCGGTACACCCTGACAGCGTTAGGTTACTGGGCTGCTACTGGGACGGCGGGTATTACGTGGATCGTTGCCTCCCTATGGGTTGCTCAATATCGTGCGCATACTTTGAGGCGTTCAGCACCTTTTTAGAGTCGGTAATTCGGGATGTGGCGGGGGTTGGAGTCAGTGATACACTACCTCGATGATTTCCTCTGTATAGGTCCGGCAGGCTCCGATGTATGCGCGGTTTTGTTGGCAACCGCGCAGTGGGTCGCCAGTAAGTTTGGGGTACCGTTGTCACCGGAAAAGACTGAGGGTCCGTGCACTAGATTGAGTTTCTTGGGCATAGAGCTTGACACTGTGGCAATGGAGTTCCGGTTGCCTGGTGACAAGCTGGTTGATCTTAGAGAGAGGGTGAGGCGTGCTCGTCACATGCGAAAAATTACGTTGCGCGACCTCCAGTCATTGTTAGGCAGTTTAAATTTTGCCTGCCGCATTATCCCCATGGGTAGGATTTTTTTGTCGCCGGCTGGCAGGGGCCATGAACGGGGGTGTCAAATCCACGACACTTTATTCGGCTGGGGGTGATACATCGGGAGGACCTGGCAGTATGGGACACTTTTTTAGACCAGTTCAATGGTAGATCACTGGTCCAGTCAGCAGTGATCGATGTGTTCGATTGTGACCTCTTTACGGATGCGGCAGGGGGCCACGGTTTTGGGGCCTATTACAGGGGGCAGTGGTGCGCCGCTCCTTGGCCTGCGTCGTGGCGTGAACAAGGTCTGACGCGGAATTTGACTGTACTTGAGTTATTCCCGATTTTAGTCGCGGTGTCCATATGGGGTGGGGGCGTTCCAGGATAAAAAAGTTAGATTTCATTGTGATAACATGTCAGTTGTGTCGGCCATTAATAATGTGACTGCGTCTTCTCCTCCAGTTATCAAGTTGCTTCAGCGTTTAGTATTGCGTTGCTTGTGCCTGAATGCATGGGTGGTGGCAGTGCATGTTCCGGGGGTTAAAAATGACGTTGCTGATTCTTTGTCTCGTTTCCAGTGGGAGCGGTTTCGTGCCCTGGCTCCGGGGGCGGAAGTGGAAGTGGAAGGGATTCCATGTCCTCCAGAATTATGGGACTTGGTTTGCGAAAAGCAGGGACATTGATTCAGGCATCGTTGGCCCCCGGCACCTGGGATAAGTATTCAAGGGCTTGGCAGCTTTGGGAGGATTGGGTGGGAGATTTAGGTCAGGTACATACTGATGAGGATAGGGTTGGGGCTTTATTGTTCTTGTTAAGCCGTTGGTCTTCAGATGGATGGTCCGTGGCGAAAGTTAATGGTGCGGTAGCGGCGTTGGCATTTGGTTTCAAGTTGAGGGGTTTGGCGGACTTTACCAAACATTTCTTGGTTCAACGTGCGCTTAAGGGGTTCCGCAGGGGCAGGGGAAGTAGTGACACACGGCGCCCGGTTACATTTCAGCTTTTGGAGCGTTTGGGGTTGGAACTGGGCCGTTTTTGTTCTTCGCACTATGAATGCGTTTTGTTTCACCTGGCTTTTTCTCTAGCCTTTTTCGGGGCTCTCAGGGTGGGTGAGTTGGTGTCCGTGTCGACTAAGCGGCCGGGTGGTTTACAGGTGGATGATGTGTACATGGAGGAAGGGGTCCTAGTGGTCAGGGTTCGCAGGTCTAAGACGGATCAGGCGGGGGCAGGGAAGTATCTGCGCCTGGGTGCGGTTGTAGGGTCAGATATGTGCCCGGTGCGTTGTTTGCTTGTTTTTCGGGGGTTGGTTCCAGCTTCTGCGGGCGGTCCCCTCCTGCGTCATGAGGATGGTTCGTTCCTTTCCCGTTATCAGTTCTCGGCTGTTTTTAGGGGTTGTTTGGACTCGCTGGGCCTTGACGCCTCTCGATATGCTCCACACTCTTTTCGCATTGGCGCAGCGACAGAAGCAGCTAGTTGGGGGTTGAGCTCGGAGGTGGTCCGACGTATCGGTAGGTGGGAATCGCAGAGGTATAGATCATACATACGTCCACACCTTGCCCAAATGTGAATCATTGTGTTGTTGGGTATTTTCTCCGCCCTCCCCCCTACTTTATTTCTTCTTGCGTAGGCCCTTCTGCTCGGTTAGTCTGGATCTTCGGCCATTCTTTTGTGTTCTGGGGCGCGGAGAGGGCCGGCGTGCGGCGGAATGGTCGGCAGCTGGGGTTCGACAGGGCTGCGGTCGTTGTACGTTGGATTGGAGTCCGAGGTATGGTGTGGAGTCGGGTCATGCCCGAAATCCACAGGTGCACGAGGTTGGATCGGTCTCCGGACATTATCGTGATACATGCTGGTGGCAATGACCTGGGGGTTCGTCCCTTTCGCGATTTAGTGAGGGACATAAAGTATGACCTGTTGAGGTTGTGGTCCATGTTTCCGGGGATTGTTACCGTGTGGTCCGATATTGTACCGAGAAAAACATGGCGGGAGGCTAGGTCTGTTGAAAGGCTCAACAAGGCCAGGATTAAGGTTAACCGGGCTGTTGCGGGGTTTGTGTCCAGGAACGGCGGTGTGTGCGTGCGGCACAAGGAGTTGGAGTCTGGGGAGGGGGGAGTTTTGGTTGCGGGACGGGGTCCATCTGAATGCGGTGGGGTATAGATTTGTGGACGCTAGGTATCCAGGAGGGTGTTGAGAGGGCCCTGGAAGTGTGGCGGGTCTCTCACGCTTAAGGGATTAAGGCGTGCTCGCAGTGGCGGGTGGGGTCCTTGGAGTTGGTGGTCAATTGGCTAAAAGGGTGGAGTCAAAGGTAGGCTCCACCTATACATTTGGTGGTAATTGCACATTTTGGTGGATGGCCTGGCGCACGGTGAACGGTTACAGGGTAAATTGGCCCTGGGAGCTGGTACATGGAAGAAGGAGTTCGTCTTTATTCATGGTGCCGCCGAGACGGTGGTCGCGGCTGGTGGTAAATTTATGGTGTGGTTATGTTAGCGCCAGGCCGGGGGGATTGATAGTTTTTTGTAGCTCCAAGGACTCTTACCCAGGTTAAGCGTTTATTGTTAAATTATTTTAAGTTATGCAAATTATAATAAGTTATACTTGTTGTTATTTATTTGTTGTTTGTTAATAAATACGGCTGCTGTGGCCGATTTAATCCAACCCTTTGGTCTTGGTTTATTTCTAAGGGGGTGGGGGGTTTGAGAGCTGGGGGGCAGGGGTCGAGGCTGGAAAAGAGGGGGAAGGCATTTAGGCCCAGCAGTTTGGGTATCAAAGGTGGTGGGGGGTTCTTAGGGGGGACCCCGTTATCAGCAATGCCCAGTCAGGGGAGACCGGAGCGCTGCGCAGTAAAGCGCAGGGATCTTGACTGGGGGCGGGCTGTAGGGGGACCAATAACGCGCTAGGGCGCGAAGAATTGGGGGCGGGGCTTAACCCCGTTCGAATTGACTATGCCGCGCAGCCCGGGAAGCGGCCATTCCGGAGCTGCGCGGCATGCTAACGAGCGGTCCCTCCCTCCCTCCCGTTTTTTTTTCTCTTTTTTTTTTTTTTTTTCCTTCTTGGGCTATTTTAACTTGTTTATCTTTTTGCAGGTGGTGTCACGGTGGCCTTGGCGGGTGGGGTCCTTGGAGTTGGTGGTCAATTGGCTAAAAGGGTGGAGTCAAAGGTAGGCTCCACCTATACATTTGGTGGTAATTGCACATTTTGGTGGATGGCCTGGCGCACGGTGAACGGTTACAGGGTAAATTGGCCCTGGGAGCTGGTACATGGAAGAAGGAGTTCGTCTTTATTCATGGTGCCGCCGAGCCGGTGGTCGCGGCTGGTGGTAAATTTATGGTGTGGTTATGTTAGCGCCAGGCCGGGGGATTGATAGTTTTTTGTAGCTCCAAGGACTCTTACCCAGGTTAAGCGTTTATTGTTAAATTATTTTAAGTTATGCAAATTATAATAAGTTATACTTGTTGTTATTTATTTGTTGTTTGTTAATAAATACGGCTGCTGTGGCCGATTTAATCCAACCCTTTAGTCTTGGTTTATTTCTAAGGGGGTGGGGGGTTTGAGAGCTGGGGGGCAGGGGTCGAGGCTGGAAAAGAGGGGGAAGGCATTTAGGCCCAGCAGTTTGGGTATCAAAGGTGGTGGGGGGTTCTTAGGGGGACCCCGTTATCAGCAATGCCCAGTCACCGGGGGGGGGCGCGCCGCGCACCAAAACAGGGCGGCGGGCCCGGGGGGGGCGGGGGCGGGGGGGGGGACGCCCCGCGGCGCGGCGGGGAGGGGGGGGGGGGCGGCCCCCCCCCATACACTTTTCCCCCCCGGCCCGCCGGGGGGCCGCCCCGCGGCGGCCGGGCGGGGCAGCCGGCCGCCCCCCCCCCCCCCCCCCCCTTTTTTTTTTTTTTTTTTTTTTTTTTTTTTTTTCTTGGGCTTTTTTCTTTTTTTTCTTTTTTTGGGGGTGGTGTCCCGGGGGCCCGGGGGGGGGGGGTCCTTGGGGTTGGTGGTCAATTGGCCAAAAGGGTGGGGTCAAAGGTAGGCTCCACCTATACATTTGGTGGTAATTGCACATTTTGGTGGATGGCCTGGCGCACGGTGAACGGTTACAGGGTAAATTGGCCCTGGGAGCTGGTACATGGAAGAAGGAGTTCGTCTTTATTCATGGTGCCGCCGAGCCGGTGGTCGCGGCTGGTGGTAAATTTATGGTGTGGTTATGTTAGCGCCAGGCCGGGGGATTGATAGTTTTTTGTAGCTCCAAGGACTCTTACCCAGGTTAAGCGTTTATTGTTAAATTATTTTAAGTTATGCAAATTATAATAAGTTATACTTGTTGTTATTTATTTGTTGTTTGTTAATAAATACGGCTGCTGTGGCCGATTTAATCCAACCCTTTGGTCTTGGTTTATTTCTAAGGGGGTGGGGGGTTTGAGAGCTGGGGGGCAGGGGTCGAGGCTGGAAAAGAGGGGGAAGGCATTTAGGCCCAGCAGTTTGGGTATCAAAGGTGGTGGGGGGTTCTTAGGGGGACCCCGTTA
>CAMRHE010001530.1:0-80713 GCA_947044405.1 Leptodactylus fallax | reverse complement strand
CTTAAGAGTGCTTATGAGCTGGCTGAGGAAAATGCGGCCAAAGTGAATGAAGGAAATAAAAGGAGATTTGATCTTCGAGTAAGATACCGAGAATTGAACCCTGGGGACCATGTTCTGCTACGGAATTTGGGAGCATCTGCAAAACATAAGCTGGCTGATCGATGGCGGAGTGAACTCTTTACAGTGGTAGATCGGTTGCCTGGAATACCAGTCTACAAGATAAAAGGACGGGACGGGAGGATCAGGACTTGGCATAGAAATCATTTGTTGCCTGTACCTCAGATTGATGGTATGGATATCTCCAATGATGGCTCGGCCTGCGATTCTCCACAGTCCTTAGCCGATATTCCACCTGACCTTCCTGAAACTCCTGAGAGTGATTGGACTGTGGCTCCTGAAGTTCCTAGATCACCAGTATCTTCTCCTTCAGGGAGACCTATGAACCCTCAAACTCCAGAATTCGTACCTAGATCTGTGTCTACAGATGAGCAGGGATCTAGCTCTCCTACGCCACCAGCACCATCCCCTCCCATGGCAGACAACCCTAGTTTAGGGCCTGGACATGCTAGTTTACCTTAGAGAGAGGTACGGAGAGGAGAGAGAATTAGACACCCTCCACCTATGCTGACATATGATAGTTTGGGGGACCCCAGATTTACTACTCAGCCTCATTTATACCATGCTTGGGTGGGTGCAGTGTCCACTTTGGTCAATATGTTACCAATTTTCGCTCCTGCTGGCATGTATACCTATTAACCTGTTGTGACTCTGTAAATGCAAAAGCAACCATATTGATATTGTCATTGGTAATGTTGACTGTATACTATGACTTTGTATGTCTTTGACGTGACGTAAAGATTTCACCAGAGGGAGAGTGTAGGGAACTGCCATTTCTACTAGTATATAATGTATCTGGCTTCTTTGCCCCTGCAGTTTGGCTTCAGAGACCCCAGGCATTTAGTGCAAGTTTTGTTTTGTAAATACAGTGAGTCAGACACATGTGAGGCAGAGCTGCTGGGGGGAGAGATGTGAGCAGAGCTGCTGAGCCAGACATGTTATGTCTGGGGGAGTCTAAGAGCCACTTGTTCCTCTTTACTTCACAGTATATAGTTAGGTATGTGTTACCCCCTATATACTCACAGGACCTAGCTAGTAACCGTAGTTAGGGATCCATATATATATATAGTTCAGGGCAGTGATAGGTTAGGCTTCCGAAGGCCAACTAGCTAGTTAGAGGCCCGGTGGCACTAGTAGTTTAGCTGGCAGGTTAAGGACTCAGTGTTAGGGTAGTCAGGCCTGCATCTACTGCCGTCACCGTCGCCCTGTTTGCTGCCTGTGAAGAATCTCACCATCATCATCATCATCTCCTGATCGGCTGTCTGTCATCTCCTGGAAGAATCCGAGGATCCACAGTCATCCACAGGGGCCCCTGCATCTCTTCTGTTGCCTGGAGGTATTGTGCACTGGACTCTTGCTATATATCTATATATATACCCGGGTATATAACCTAAGACGGTTGAGGACTTGCTGGTTGTTGTAGTACTGCTGTGTTCTGAGTATATTCTATGTATGTATTATTACCCTGTTGATTCTTATAAAGCTACTGTTATAACCTTATGTGGTATCTGTATGTATTCTTCAGACTGTGAGATTAGTACAGTGATCCTTGTTAAGGCTACTAACTGTATTTCATGGGTAAGTCCCAGGAAGAGATCCTCCCTGTAATACAGAGGCTCTATCCTGGGTGGAGGCACTGATATATTTCATATATGTTCCCACTCTTCCCTTCAGCGAAGGCTTCAGGTCCCATTATACACACAGGTCAGCGCCAGAGTCTGTTGCGGGAGGGATAATACTCATACCCCCCCCCAAATAGGGCTACAGTGGCAAGCACTCTCAGGGAATAAACTTGATCTTAGCAAAGTCCACAATAAAGACCGATGCTCTGGAGACAATTTGGCGCACTTTTCGTGGCGACTTTCTCAAAATGGCACACACCCGTATCCTGTTCGTGACGCCAGTTTTTCTTGCGGTGACCAGATGGAAGGTAACGCTGCAGTTGGGATTGCGGGGTGCAAACAGCGCAGACTTGTCACGGTCTCTGGGCACGAGGGCGCAGCGCTGGTGCTGTCCCACGTTACCACCACTGGTACCGGTGATGAGGGGGCTGCACAAATGTTGGTGGTGATTGTTCCCCCGGGGCGCTTCCCCTATACTGTGCCGACTGGTGGTGTTTGGGGCGCCCTGATGTTGTCGGTGCAGAGTCAGACACAGAAACGGTTGTAAAGTTGAACTTTTACTTCCATGGGTGTGGAGGCACAAATGCTTAAACAGTTTCTTCAATACAAAACAACGGGGTACGCCTGGTGACACAGCAAAGTCCTGGGGTGCAGGGTAGACTTGATGAAAGGTGTTCCTAGCCCCTTATACTTCAGTGTTACAGCCCTAAGGTGCGTCTGGGCTCCTATTTGGCTCATAGGAGGATGCCCACCATGATACTAGTACATAATAATCCCCACTCACGTTATGTGGTCCTGATAGCTCAGAGTTTCGGGGAGCAATTTTCAGGGTGGCAGGATATTCCACAGGTCTGGCCTTGGCCCCTGGATCCTGTGATACTTGCTATGGAGCACGTGTTCCAGAATGTTCTCTCCACAGTCTCATGCTGACAAGATAATGATGCTTGACTTCCTTCAGGGCGATGGCTAGGCAGACAGGGGACAGGATCTTCTGAATAGCTGGAGTATGTCAGCTCTCCAACCTTCCTGGGCCTGTCTAGGACTTGAGATTCCTGCACTAAACTCACTGCTTTCTTCACAGGACATCACACTTCTCTCCTCACCTCCTCCTCCTAACACTCCACACTTCTAACTCCTCACACGCAGGACCTTCCTGCAGGGGTGTTACCATGGGGACCCAGTGATCAGCTGACTCCTCCCCTTTTCCCAGGCGATGTCCTCCCATTGGACATTTGGTTACTATTCAATCCTATGGGAGGTGTAATGCATGTGTGAGGCTCACTAGGTGGCGCTGTGTTGTGTGAGACTCAGGACCCCCTGCTATGTCACACAGGCTATGAAGCAACAGGAAATAATACAATGCACAGAGATCACCCTCAGCCCAGCCATAGCCAGCTCTGGGATGCCACACATTGAAGATGAAATGTGGCTGGGTCTTTCAGCATGACAATGATCCCAAGGACACCGCCAGGGCATGAAGGAGCGGCTTCGTAAGAAGCATTTCAAGGTCCTGGAGTGGCCTAGCCAGTCTCCAGATCTCAACCCCATAGAAAACCTTTGGAGGGAGTTGAAAGTCCGTGTTGCCCAGCGACAGCCCCAAAACATCCCTGCTCTAGAGGAGATCTGCATGGAGGAATGGGCCAACATACCAGCAACAGTGTGTGCCAACCTTGTGAAGACTTACAGAAAACGTTTGACCTCTGTCATCGCCAACAAAGGATATATAACAAAGTATTGAGATGAACTTTTGTTATTGACCAAATAATTATTTTCCACCATAATTTGCAAATAAATTCTTTAAATATCAGACAATGTGATTTTCTGGATTTGTTTTCTCATTTTGTCTCTCATAGTTGAGGTCTACCTATGATGACAATTACAGGCCGGCCTCATCTTTTTAAGTGGGAGAACTTGCACAATTGGTGGCTTACTAAATACTTTTTTTCCCCACTGTATATGCACATATATAGATATAGACAAGTGTCTCTTATAAAGTGGCCATATACTAAATTTATTTATCTATCTATCTATCTATCTATCTATCTATCTATCTATCTATCTATTTGCACATAGAGAGAGAGACAGGCAGGTGTTCTAATAATGTATAAATACACTTATTAGCCTCTTTATTAGAGGCCATATATAGCCAGATAGCTCTGTGTGTGTGTAAAGTGGCCAGTCAGTGCAGATATATCATATCTATCTATCTATCTATCTATCTATCTATCTATCTATCTATCTATCTATCTATCTATCTATCTATCTATCTATCACATATCTATCTCTCTATCTATCTATCTATCTATCTATCTATCTATCTCTCTCTCTCTCTCTATATATATGTATATGTTCATATATCTATAGAGATAGATAGATAGATAGATAGATAGATAGATAGATAGATAGATAGATAGATAGAGAATATATCTGCACTGACTGGCCACTTTATTAGAGCTACCTGCCCATTTTCACACACACAGAGCTACCTGGCTATATATGTGTATAGGCAGATGTCTCTAATAAAGAGGCTAGTCAGTGTATTTATACATTATTAGAACACCTGCCTCTCTCTCTCTCTCTCTCTCTCTATGCAGTATGTGCAAACAGATAGATAGCTATATAGATAGATAGATAGATAGATAGATAGATAGATAAGATAGATATATTTTATATATGGCCACTTTATATGAGACATTTGCCTATATGTATATATGTGCATATAGGTAGATAGCTAGATAGAAATAGATATATAGATTATATAGAACATACTATATATATAGATATGATATATATACACTGACTAACCACTTTATTAGAGACACCTCCTCATAACTATATATATATATATATATATATATATATATAAGTGCTGGCCAAAAGTATTGGCACCCCTGCAATTCTGTCAGATAATACTCAATTTCTTCCAGAAAATGATTGCAATCACAAATGCTTTGGTAATAATATCTTCATTTAATTTGTCTTCAATGGAAAACCACAAAAAGAATTGTCAAAAAGCCAAATTGGATATAATTCCACACCAAACATAAAAAAGGGGGTGGACAAAAGTATTGGCACCCTTTGAAAAATCATGTGATGCTTCTCTAATTTGTGTAATTAACAGCACCTGTTACTTACCTGTGGCACATAACAGGTGGTGGCAATAGCTAAATCACACTTGCAGCCAGTTGAAATGGATTAAAGTTGACTCAACCTCTGTCCTGTGTCCTTGTGTGTACCACACTGAGCATGGAGAAAAGAAAGAAGACCAAAGAACTGTCTGAGGACTTGAGAAGCAAAATTGTGAGGAAGCATGAGCAATTTCAAGGCTACAAGTCCATCTCCAAAGACCTGAATGTTCCTGTGTCTACCGTGTGCAGTGTCATCAAGAAGTTTAAAGCCCGTGGCACTGTGGCTAACCTCCCTAGATGTGGACGGAAAAGAAAAATTGACAAGAGATTTCAACGAAAGATTGTGCGGATGGTGGCTAAAGAACCTCGACTAACATCCAAACAAGTTCTAGCTGCCCTGCAGTCCGAGGGTACAACAGTGTCAACCCGTACTATCCGTCGGCGTCTGAATGAAAAGGGACTCTATGGTAGGATACCCAGGAAGACCCCACTTCTGACCCAGAGACATAAAAAAGCCAGGCTGGAGTTTGCCAAAACTTACCTGAGAAAGCCAAAAACTTTTTGGAAGAATGTTCTCTGGTCAGATGAGACAAAAGTAGAGCTTTTTGGGAAAAGGCATCAACATAGAGTTTACAGGAAAAAAAAAAAAAGAGGCCTTCAAAGAAAAGAACACGGTCCCTACAGTCAAACATGGCGGAGGTTCCCTGATGTTTTGGGGTTGCTTTGCTGCCTCTGGCACTGGACTGCTTGACCGTGTGCATGGCATTATGAAGTCTGAAGACTACCAACAAATTTTGCAGCATAATGTAGGGCCCAGTGTGAGAAAGCTGGGTCTCCCTCAGAGGTCATGGGTCTTCCAGCAAGAAGAAAGCCCCAGAGAAGCCGAAACGCTCAAGAGTGGCCAACATAAAAGACCAGTCAAGGCAATCGAAGGCCTTCTCTGCGTCTAGACTTAAGATAAGGGCGGGGGTAGCCGAACGGTTGGCCACGTCAATCAAATCCACCGCCCTTCTGGTGTTGTCTCCCCCCTGCCTGCAGGGGACGAAACCCACCTGGTCCTTGTGGACGAGAGAGGGAAGCCAACTGCTAAGCCTAGTTGCCAGATGCTTAGTGAAAAGCTTAAGGTCAGAATTTAAAAGAGCGATAGGGCAGTAATTAGAACAGTCTGTGTGATCTTTGCCTGGTTTGGGGACTAAGGTAATGTGGGAGTGGAGCATAGACTGAGGGATAGGGGAGCCTACCAGAAATGGCTACACAGATGGGGAATTCATTTGACTTGGAAGACCTTATAATACAAATATGTGAACCCATCTGGGGGGTAACCGCTTTTTAAGCGAATTGGGTTTCCATTTTTCAGGTGCAAGACGTTTTGATATTCGTTGCTTTGACGTCAAAGGATGTTCTGTTCTGTTATCATATAGTAAGAGAAAATGTACCTAAACATGACTTCTACCCCATTTGGCATAAAGCCATCATGTGTGCTGCATATAAAAATGTCTGTCTAAGCCTCAATAAACTAGAGTCATCCTGGATGCCACATTATAATCTAGCCAATTAGGAGCCGCGGAAGCATAAACCTGTTGAACCTGTTGTTTAAATCATGTTTTATGTTAAATGTGTTCTGTAAGACTTTTTGTTCATGTGATTTTTAATTTTCCAAATTATTAGCTATATTTAAAAAAAAAAAATCCTAAAATTCTTGCAATTCCAACTTTTGCCACTAAGCCTAAAACATTCTGTGACTTCCTGTTTCCTATAGTGGGAACATGGGTCATAGAAACAATGGACTATTCATTTGTATGGGAGAGTTTTCTATGACCTGGGCAGAGGTCATTGTGTAGAGAGGGGAAAAGATAAGTTGTAAAATCTCCTATTGTGCCTGGTGGATTCTGTGTCTCATACATGATAGCTATGATCATCAGTGTGCTGTAAAGTGAGGTGGCTGCTGCAAAAAAATCTCCTACAAAAACTGAAAGTCTCAGAATATGATATGGCCTAGTGGACACTGTCAGACCTGCAGGATTTTTAGGATTTAGGAAAAAAATTAAAAACCTCACCAAAACTTCTTTAAAAATATGTTTAACATAGGCATTCACAGTAATGGTTGAGATAAGGAAGGGTCTGTGATTCATCTCACTGCATCATACACAGGACTCAGGTCTGAAAAGCTTACAATTGCAAGCAATAGTTAGGAATACGAGAATTTAGTTAGAATTAAGCAAGTACAGGCAGATTAGTGATAGAAATCATAAGAGTGAGAGACCAGATCTGTGCTGCTGTATACAGAGTGTTTAAAGATACTTTTTACTAACAGTCAGTCCTGCTAGCAAAAAATCTTTTTGTTAAGGGTTTTTTTTTTGGGCAAGAGTTACATTTTTTTCCATTAAATACATACAAACTGCTGTATTAATACCAAAGCACTGATTCTGCGTTATTTAAGTGTCTTTATAGTTCACTCAATATACAGCCTGCACTAATCTAAAAAAAAAAAACACTTGTTATTTAATGGTTTCTTTCTGCTCTGCTCAAAAATACAGTGCTAACCTGAAAAAAATATTTGTTTCTTAAGCAATTTTTTTTGTTGCTGTTCAAACTTATGTATAGAGTATTGCAGCCTCCACAAATTAAAAAAATCAGTTAGGAGTCTTTTTGGTTGTTGTTTATCCAATATACAGTCTAAAAGTCTGAGCTAATCTTAAAAAAAACTGCTATTTAAAGCCAACTTTTCTTAAAGAACTTGTTTGTAAAAAAACAAGCACAACAAAATAAAAAAAATTGCGAATCACTATTATAATTAAATGGGTCCAAGTACTAACATTAAGAATGTGGGTGGCAACAGCAACACTACTTCTGGTTTTGGTAGCACCTCCAGTAACCGCAGGATTGTTGCACTTCCTGAGAATGAAGGTTAAGTTTTTGATTACTTAACTCGCTTATCTCAGTCACAGGAGGATATTGTATCTGAGAGTAATAGGATCTTGAGTCAGGCTTCTGTGTGTTCCTTCTCCTCCTACCTAACGCATAATTTAACGCAGGGACTTTCTGGCCTGTCAACTGTGTCTCCTTCATATTCTTCACTGACGCAGATAACCATTAGTGATGTGGCACCTGCTCAGAAATCTATGTCACCTAGTCATTGCAATCTTCCTCCTTTTTTTGATGATCTGGATGAGAACAGTCAGCATTGTGTGCAAGCAGAGGAGGAAGACATGATTGATGGTGTTGGAGGTAGTAGTTGCAGGGAATGTGGTACTACAACTGGTAGTCCTTCTGGCAGGGGAGATTGGGAGAAATTGGAAGGTGAAAATTATGAAGCTTGCAGGAATTTCATGTTCATGAAGTGTCTGAAAAAACTGTGTAAGAAGATGAAATTGCCAATGATTATTCCATTGCAGATAGGAAATGGCAAAAGGTTGAGGGTGACAAGGTGACATCAGATGAAGAGGGTGGTGGCAATGGTGATAGTAATTCCAGCCATTGCGCAGACCAACATAAATCCATCCTACCTAGGGGAAGATCTCAGGGTGGGGGTGGTGGTAGTGATAAACATGTTTTCAGTGCTGCTGGTGTTGGTAGTAACTACACATGATCATCTCCATTGTAGGAATTTTTGTACATTGACATGTATTTATCATTTAGCGATATGCAAGATCTGCAAGCAGAAACTTAGCCATGGCTGTGCAGGAACAAATGTAGGAACTAGTTTTCTACATGCTCACATGAAAATAGACTTGTCAGTGGCACTGGCCTTCTCCCTTTGATCTTCCTTGTAGGCAGGCCACATCTACACCTAGCACAAGGTTGTCATTATCATCATCATCATCATCATCACAAACTGTTTCTCCTCCTCCTCTTCCACACCAATGTCAGGTATCCATAAGAGAATATGTATCCAGGAAACAGCAATATGCACCCAGTTATCCGGCTGTTCAGCAATTTAACTTGCACTTAGCTAAGCTGCTGGCGGTGCAGTCACTGCCGTACCACTTAGTGGATTCCACTGTGTTTCGCCAACTCATGGCATACGCTCAACCTCGATGGAGAATACAGAGTCAGCATTATTTCACTAGGAAAGCTGTCCCTGATTTGTATCGCCATGTGTCAGAGAATGTGGGCCTTTTCTTGGAAATTTCAGTCTGGAGAAAGGTGCACAAAACCATGGAGCAGCAATTATGGACAAATACAATACATGGCTTTCACGGCCTAACCGGATCTATGTTCTGAGCAGCAGCAGCCACAATCCAGAATTACAACAAGGGCAGGTGCTAGATCTACCCGTTTGTGCAGGCTCAGTTCCAACACCATGCAGGGTCTATCCACCTCCTCTGGATCCTCCTCTCTGGACTGTTTCCTGCCACCATCTCCATTAGGGCAAGCTGTTGCTTCCACTCCTCCTTCTTCCTCCTCATTTCATGGATGTAAGGTGAAGTGCTGCCATACGGTTTTACAATTAGTGAGCCTGAATCAAATGAGCCACACAGAGGAGGAGCTGTTTTGATGCATCCTGAAGCAAGGATGGATGGCTCCTCCAACTCCAACTGGGCAGCACTGTCAGTGACAATGGCACCAATATTGTTGCTGCACTGCAGTTAGGACAAATAGCACATTGTTCCTGTATGGTGCATGTCCTTAATCGGCCACTTTTTTTAAACTGTAGAGAGGTTTAAAAGAGGTGCTCCTCATGGCTCTCTCCGGCTGAGGGTCACGGCTGAGGCCTGTGATTGGGCCACCAGCCGACACATGGGCACATCAAGTGTCATGATGCACGGCGTGCCCAGATCACTGATGAGGCCCAATCACAGGCCTCGGCGATGAGCCCGGGCCGATGATGTCACCAGGAGAGTGCCAGACACCGCAAGGAGGCCCAAAGAGGAACAGAAGGTGAGTATAAATGTTTTTTTGTTTTTTTTTTACACCTCCCCTGGGCCTCCACCTATTATACTTTGAGGTCTGAAGAGATAAGAAGCCTGCAGTATCCATGTGCAGGGAGGGCACATACCACACATAAGAGGAACACTAGTAAGGCTGAGTTGACTCCATCATAGTGTCCGTCAGAAATCGTTGGACAAAAAAGTCCTGCAAGTTTCAGTTATAGTATAGTCATGTAGTTCATCAAACTCTTTTCATGTGCGTCATTTAACAGTTTTGATTTTGTCCGTTTTTCCATTCCTACGGTCATCTGATAACCAGAACAAAAGCAATAACACAGGTGTGAACCTAGCGTATCCTTTATACCAGTGACTCTATAAACCCATATGGATGCCATGGAGGTCTCATACAGATCACTAGACTCCATAAACAAGAAGGGAACCCTGGAACCAGCACCCCATAGGCTTCATATACAGCATAGATAACACAGGGGGTCGTATAACAATCACTAAACTAAAAATAAACTAATGGACTGCACAAAATGGAGGTTTGATTCCAGGGGAGGTTTATTCCACCAGTATTACAATCTCTATTACATGTGGCCCTAGAGCCACCATATTCTGCAAAGTAACACCAATGTCTGTCCGCTCATGAGAGAAGCTGAAGATCACATTAAGTAGTACCGTGTTTCTCCAAAAATAACACCTACCCCGAAAATAAGCCCTAGCTGCACTTTCCAGGTTTTTTGGAGTAGGCTTGAAATATAAGCCCTACTCCAAAAATAAGCCCTAGCTAATTTAACCCCTTCCCGACATCTGCCGTGCGATTACAGCGGATGGCGGTCCTTAAAGATGGCGGCCGCTCTGCTGTAGAGCGGCTACCATAGCTGCCGTACCGGGTCAATGCCCGCGATCAGTGTCTACCCTGATCGCAGGCATTGTTCAGCGTGACCCCCCCCCCTTCCCACCAAAGTAGCACAACCCGGAGTTAATGCCCGCGATCAGAATGGACTCTGACCGCGGGCATTGCTAAGTGTGACCTCCGAGCTCCCCCCCCCGCAGTCCCCAGGGCCGGTCCCCACCCCCTATAGCTACTATACCGGGTCTCCTTGCACAGTGGAGACCCGCAGTTAATGCCCGCGATCAGAGTCCACTCTGATCGCGGGCATTGTTGAGTGTGCCAGTCCGTGACCCCCACTCTCCAAATTGACCCCCCAAAGCAGAGGCCCCGCACCTTTCACGTTGCAGGTCGGCTCCCGCACGTCGAGATCTCGGGTGCCGACCTATTCCTTTGACAGCCGGGAGCCTTATGAAGGTTCCCAGGCCTGTCATAGGAATATTACTATTGAGGTCCAGCCTCAATAGTAATGTAGATAATCTCCCATAGACTGCAATATGTTGTATTGCAGTGTATGGGATGATTGCAGGTTCAAGCCCCCTAGGAGGGGTTAATAGTAAAAAAATAAATAAATAAATAATAATAAAAGTTCAATCCCCCTCCTGCTTTCACTAGAATACACATAAAAATAAAATATTACTGTGAAACACATACACATTAGGTATCCCTGTGTCCGAAAACGCCCACTCTACAAACTTATAAAAATATTTTACCTCTATAGTGAATGCTGTAGGGAAAAAAAAATCGAACTGCTGTTTTTTCGCTGTTTCACCTCTGATAAAAGTTGAAATAAAAAACGATCAAATGTGTGATTGTTGTTCATGGAAAAAGACCTACCCCGAAAATAAGCCCTAGTCCTTTTTTCCGAGAAAAAAATAATATAAGACCCTGTCTTATTTTCGGAGAAACACGGTATTACTACATGAGGTGTCAACCATGTCTGCAGTATGTGTGGCAGATACATGAGGTGGACAGTGGATGAGTATACACTCTGTGAGGTAAAAACTATCCCTCATGTGAGGTAAACCCCCCGAAACACCACACTAATATCCTACTACACTGCTATGTGTGTATACTGTGAATGTGCTCAGTGTGTGAGGTAGAAAACACCACAGTACCACACCATGGTGGTGTGGGAAAAACAAAATCCTACTACACTACTTGGTGTAGGTGCGGGGGGGCTATATGTGTGTATAGGTGAACGTGCTCAGTGTGTGAGGTAGAAAACACCACACTAATATCCTACTACACTACTACATGGTGTAGGATAAGGTGAACGTGCTCAGTGTGTGAGGTAGAAAACACCACACTAATATCCTACTACACTACTACTGGGTGTATAAGGTGAATGTGCTCAGTGTGTGAGGTAGAAAACACCACACTAATATCCTACTACACTACTATGTGTGTATAAGGTGAACGTGCTCAGTGTGTGAGGTAGAAAACACCACACTAATATCCTACTACACTACTATGTGTGTATAAGGTGTAACGTGCTCAGTGTGTGAGGTAGAAAACACCCTTTCCTCTTTTTTGTAGTGTGTGAGGTAGAAAACACCACACTAATATCCTACTACACTACTACATGGTGTATACTGTGAACGTTGTGTGTGGGGGAAATTTTACATGGTGTTATAGTGTGTGAGTGCTCAGTGTGTGAGGTAGAAAACACCACACTAATATCCTACTACACTACTATGTGTGTATAAGGTGAACGTGCTCAGTGTGTGAGGTAGAAAACACCACACTAATATCCTACTACACTACTACATGGTGTATAAGGTGAATGTGCTCAGTGTGTGAGGTAGAAAACACCACACTAATATCCTACTACACTACTATGTGTGTATATTGTGAATGTGCTCAGTGTGGGGGGGGGGGGGGAAAACACCACACTAATATCCTACTACACTCTGGGTATTGTGTGTGCTCAGTATTCTTTTTAACATGGAAGCCGGACACAAGCGGATTACCAACAGATAGAAAACCAGTTGCACCCATTTTGCAATCCGTTTTTTCACTCTTCATTCTTCTCTGTGCATGCTCAGAATGAAGAAGAAAAAACAATGGATAAGTCAAACCCAGCTCTCCGTTGTTCGGGTCTACTGGGGGGCCTAAACAATAGAACTGGACCGCTAAAACAGCGGTTACCAGCAGACACTGGCGGACCCCATAGACTATAATGGTGTCCGTCAGGTGTCCACTGTTTTTATACTGAAACCGGCGGAGAGAAAAGTCCTCTGTGCAGAACTTATTCTCCACTGATTTTTGACGCTTTCTGCGGCGAAGTCTCTAACGGAGATGTGAACTTAGCCTTCCTTTCAGTGGCATATTGTGTAATGTTAGCGCAGGTTTTCCTTTTCCTCCATTATTCCGTCCGCTGCCCTGTCGATAAATGATTAAAAATTTTGCAGAGTTTTCAAGATTTCCTCAAACCATCTTAGTGGTGACATTTGTTGTCTTGATCGGTTGCCAATGTATACGACCATGAATGCAGGAACTTTCTATGGTCTGTCAGAAACCCAGCCATGATGTCCATATTGTGGACATGTTATCAGGCAGGGACACTTCATGTATGAAAAGAAAACCCGGCCACAATAAGGAGATCTTGGCTTAGTTTCAGTGTATAGATAGGTTGCCAATGGATACGACCATGAATGCAGGAACTATGAAGATTAGAGAAAATCTTTAAATTTCTGCAAAATTTTGTGATGGTGATGTCCATAGGAATTGCTTTAACTCCAATAAATTGCCGTGGACGGTATGCAAAAGTTTGTGGTAACTACGGCTTATGCAACTGGCACTTAACTGCAAAAAATTACTGCAGATGGTATGCAGAAGTTGGGGTCAATATACGGGGACTCGGAGGCATGACTCACTGCAAGGCTTGTGGAGTTGGTCGTGTTACTTGTGATTCAGTGGACTGTCTGATAGATTACATTTATAATATAGCAAGTTTCTTGTCTGTGTAGAGTTGTGTTAGATTTATTGGCACAATTTAGAACCCTTTCTTCCTTTGCTTTGCACGTAGTAAGGGAAGGGGTTAGTGTACTGTACCGTATAATTTGTTTGTTTACATCCCAAATCTAGGTGTGAGCGCAATCCGCTGTAACTATCACCGTATTGAAATCCAAATTAGTATAAAATGATATATGAGCCGGCTCAGAGAAACACACACAGTCACAAGGTGCAAGTATGTGACCAATGTGGATTCTGGTCTTTAATGGCGGATAGTGAGGTTTTTATACATAGTGGGTGTGGTTATACATTGTGGGTGTGGTTATACATGGTGGGTGTGGCTATACATCATGGGTGTGGTTATACATTGTGGGTGTGGTCATACATTGTGGGTGTGGTTATACATTGTGGGTGTGGTTATACATGGTGGGAGTGGTTATACATTGTGGGTGTGGTTATACATTGTGGGTGTGGTTATACATGGTGGGTGTGGCTATACATCATGGGTGTGGTTATACATTGTGGGTGTGGTTATACATGGTGGGAGTGGTTATACATTGTGGGTGTGGTTATACATTGCAGAGACAAACAGAAGGTATGATTAGTATAAGTAACATAACATGATTGGTTATAAAGCTGTCACATAAGTTTTAGCACATAACTTTTGGATAAGGCACGAAGAAGTTTCATCCCATAGATAATAGTTTTCAGTAAAGGAGGGGATGAGCTCTGGGCAGCGCCCGAGAGAGGAATGTAAGATAGAGACAGGCCCAAGCTGCATCCCTCACATTTCCCACCTTTTTTAAATGATATAACCCATACCCAGTGTACATTAGGAGCTGCTAGTCAGATCCTGAGGACTTTTCCGGAAACTTCACCTAATTCCTCACATATTTATTATATAATTTATATACCTATCAGTCTAATACACACAGAGGGATGCCTTCACCGTCATTTTTGTCAGTGTGGCCAACCTCTCTACAACCTGTAGTCCCGCTGTCCCAGGTTTGCGACTCTTTCTAGAGAGATTCTTTGCAAGCCAGACTATAAGCTTTATAGTCCAGTAGATTCATAAACACAGCAATAATATATGAAATATCCCCTATAATATTCCCATAAACCATCTATCTAATCCCTTATATATAGTACAATACATACAGTACATATATACAGTGCCTTGCGAAAGTATTCGGCCCCCTTGAACTTTTCAACCTTTTGCCACATTTCAGGCTTCAAACATAAGGATATAAAATTTTAATTTTTGGGTGAAGAATCAACAACAAGTGGGACACAATCGTGAAGTGGAACGAAATTTATTGGATATTTTAAACTTTTGTAAAAAATAAAAATCTGAAAAGTGGGGTGTGCCAAATTATTCGGCCCCCTTAAGTTAATACTTTGTAGCGCCACCTTTTGCTGCGATTACAGCTGCAAGTCACTTGGGGTATGTCTCTATCAGTTTTGCACATCGAGAGACTGAAATTCTTGCTCATTCTTCCTTGGAAAACAGCTGGAGCTCAGTGAGGTTGGATGGAGAGCGTTTGTGAACAGCAGTTTTCAGCTCTTTCCACAGATTCTCGATTGGATTCAGGTCTGGACTTTGACTTGGCCATTCTAACACCTGGATACGTTTATTTGTGAACCATTCCATTGTAGATTTTGCTTTATGTTTGGGATCATTGTCTTGTTGGAAGATAAATCTCCATCCCAGTCTCAGGTCTTTTGCAGACTCCAACAGGTTTTCTTCCAGAATGGTCTTGTATTTGGCTCCATCCATCTTCCCATCAATTTTAACCATCTTCCCTGTCCCTGCTGAAGAAAAGCAGGCCCAAACCATGATGCTGCCCCCACCATGTGTGACAGTGGGGATGGTGTGTTCAGGGTGATGAGCTGTGTTGCTTTTACGCCAAACATATCGTTTTGCATTGTGGCCAAAAAGTTTGATTTTGGTTTCATCTGACCAGAGCACCTTCTTCCACATGTTTGGTGTCTCCCAGGTGGCTTGTGGCAAACTTTAAACGAGACTTTTTATGGATATCTTTGAGAAATGGCTTTCTTCTTGCCACTCTTCCATAAAGGCCAGATTTGTGCAGTGTACGACTGATTGTTGTCCTATGGGCAGACTCTCCCACCTCAGCTGTAGATCTCTGCAGTTCATCCAGAGTGATCATGGGCCTCTTGGCTGCATCTCTGATCAGTCTTCTCCTTGTTTGAGATGAAAGTTTAGAGGGACGGCCGGGTCTTGGTAGATTTGCAGTGGTCTGATACTCCTTCCATTTCAATATGATCGCTTGCACAGTGCTCCTAGGGATGTTTAACGTTTGGGACATCTTTTTGTATCCAAATCCGGCTTTAAACTTCTCCACAACAGTATCACGGACCTGCCTGGTGTGTTCCTTGGTCTTCATGATGCTCTCTGCGCTTTAAACAGAACCCTGAGACTATCACAGAGCAGGTGCATTTATACGGAGACTTGATTACACACAGGTGGATTATATTTATCATCATCAGTCATTTAGGACAACATTGGATCATTCAGAGATCCTCACTGAACTTCTGGAGTGAGTTTGCTGCACTGAAAGTAAAGGGGCCGAATAACATTGCACGCCCCACTTTTCAGTTTTTTATTTTTTACAAAAGTTTAAAATAACCAATAAATTTCATTCCACTTCACAATTGTGTCCCACTTGTTGTTGATTCGTCACCAAAAAAATTAAAATTTTATATCCTTATGTTTGTTTGAAGCCTGAAAGGTGGCAAAAGGTTGAAAAGTTCAAGGGGGCCGAATACTTTCGCAAGGCACTGTATATATATATATATATATATATATATATATATATTCAGCAATGTCAATAATATCAAGCCTCTAAACAGTAACAATATAGGGCTAAATACAGGATGTGTTATCTGATTTTCAGTGAGAATATCCTACAATGGTGGGCGGTGACATTTTTATATTTGAGGACATGGTCACCAACTTATCTCCACTACTTACAGTATAGTGTTGTGAATGAATCCATATAAAGTAATATTAACGAAATCTATTGTCTCCTTGATCTCGGGGCTCTTCTGAGATATACCTTTTAGTTCCTTTAGTGGATATGTAATTCCAGGTAGTGAAAAGGACTTGGGTACCCACTCACCATATACTGTAAGAAGGTAATAGTCTTACCTGCTCATAATATGTGACTGACCATATATACACATCCAGAGAATGGACCTATAACATTCACATCCTTATACTGGTGTCACTATTGGCCACTATGCATACATGTTGTGGCCCTATCTCCATAAGAACAGACGAGCAGGTGTAACTACAAATAGACGTATGTTATCAGTATGTTATAACATACAAGGCTCATAAGTTCCTGACTGCTGACCACAAACCAACCCTTCTGTTGTCTCTACACATGTTGACTTCTCATATGTGGTGGTCTCAGTACACAGTAACATACTGACCACAGACTATCACCCATCACAACAGGCAAGACAGTAAAGTCACACAATATAGTACTAGACATAACTTCATTTGTTGAATATTTCCCTGTACACATTGTCATTACATTTTACTTCTCCTGGAGGTATTTCCATCCATAAATTGTTCCTTCCTGTTAACCATAGGTTAACCATTTTATCCAAACATTGTCCATTTGGGCACAAACAGTAAAGTATACAATCGCTGTCAGTCTTCATACATTGTTGTTCCGAAGTATAATGGCAGTAATGCCTGTAGTGCTGGTGGTAGCATATACTTACAGACCCTTCTTCACTCCCCACAACCCAATAATACCCAAATTTTCCAAATTTCAATGTATGAGAGAGACAGTGATATTCCATATTGTACAATTCCGAATTTGTGTAAAGTTATCTCGCCCTCTGTCTGTATTGGCTCCATTTGGCCATCCTCTCAGTGTTTTACCTCCATAGAGGAACCAATCTACCATTATTTGCTCTCTCCTAAAGTCTTTAAGGGGAATCCTATGGGTTCTAGCTTTCCCCTGGGACCACCGAATCACCAGTGTCAGCACCCATATCGTTGCCAGGGGCAGTACCCTTTTTACAATGGCTGACATGAATCCAGGTACTTTTTCCTTCCAGTTTGACTGAAGTAAGTGTAGTCAGGAACACTTGGAAGGTCTCGTCAAACCTCGGGTCAAGACTCTCTCACGTGTCTTTACCACCCAGTCTCCTGGTTTCAGGGATTGTGATCCTGTCATTTGCTCAGGGTCTGGAAAAGAACTATAGACTTTATTGTGTAATTTTACTCAATTTATTATGCAGTGTTACAACATACTCTGTCAGCCTGTTATATTGGAATTGCATCTGCTCAGGAAAATACAGTCCTGGTCTTGGGACACTACCCAAAAGCACCTCATAAAGTGACAAGTATGTTTTCCTATTTGGTGTGTACCTTACTGAGAATAGGGCCAGGGAAAGGCACTCTGTCCATGGCTTCCCTGTCTCTTCCATAACTTTTTGGATATTCAGTTTGAGGGTACCATTTAGACTCTCCACTTTCCCACTACTCTGGGGACGGTATGGGGAATGAAACACTTGCTGTATCCCCATGCCTCCATTATTTCTCTCATTACCTATCCAGTAAAATGAGTTCCATTATCACTCTCAATAGTCTCGGGGCTCCCATACCTGCACACCACCTCTCTTAGTAGTTTATCTCCAGTTGCTTTGTCAGTGTCTTTCTGCACCAGGAAGAGAGATCAATGCACACAAGCACATACTCATACCTTCCCACCTTTGGTAACTACATAGTTAACCTGCAATCTCTGTAACGGGTACAAGGGCTTCGGGATGTGTTTCTGAGGAACCTTTTACTTTTTGGCCTACATTGTGTCTGCAGGCTTACATGTAGCTGTCTGCAGTTGTGCTAAAACCTGGAGTTACCCATCACTTGTTCACCAGGTCACACATGGCTATTTTTGAGTGGTGTACTTGAGAATGCAATGTTTTTAGAACCTGAAAAGAGAGCTGAGAGTTTTGGTCCAGTATGGTGACCACCTGTGTTGAGGCATGTTCCCTAGGCTTATCTGCAGCTAGTTTGGCGCAGGATTTGCCCACATGTATCCTCTACTTTCTTTCGTATCAGCCTTGGTGTGTGCCATAACTTTAACTATACCCACCTGTTTGGGTAGCAGCAGGGCCTCCATCAGTTTCTGAACAGCCTGGAAGTTCTTCGTGGCTTACCATAAGACATAAGGAAAGCTCTTGCTCTTCAGATCGGACCATAGTCGTGTGCTATACCAAAGGCACAGCGGGCTTACCCTCAGCCATTTTACACTGTTTCAGTGAGTGCTTTCAGTTCAGCTTCTTGAGCTGAGACATGTTGGGATAATGGTTCTGCTTTTTTTTACCTCGTGTTCAATGACCACGGCATATCCGGTATATAATTTGCCATCTACAAAGAACTCAAAAACAGGTTCATCATTTATAGAGATGACCGAATTTTTAAAAAATTAGATTTGGCAGCTTCGCCGAATTTTTCAATACGATTTGATTCGATCCGAATTAACTCACAGCAAGTCACGTTAAAAAACAGCTATTTCCTGTCTGCAGAGAGCCTGTATAGTGGAGTAGAATCGCTGGCTCAGCACTATAGACTGCAGTACAAGTTTATTGCAGTCTATAGTATAGAGGAAGTCAGCCTATGCAGACGTGTAGGCTGACTTCCTCACTTCTGGGCAGGATCAACCAGATTCCGGGGGATACTAGCAGCCTGGGGTCACTGGCCAGACCCTGGGCTGCAGAAGATGCATATAGGCACTCCCCGATCTCGCCACGGGGGTTGCCGAGGTGGACATGTAGCATGGTTAAAACCCATGATCAGAGCTGTGCTCCGACGGGGGGTTATAGAGCAGGGTGTTAGCTGTCAGTTACACCTAACACCTGCTCCAATGAGCAGTCACGAAGGGGGTTAAAGGGCTGTGACATCACAGGGCTGGCTGGCTGCTGATTGGCTGCACACATGGCATTGTGAGTGATCTCGCGTTCCCAGAGTTCCTTGGCCCATGTCCATTTTATGAAAAAATGTGATTCGTTACTACGAAGCGTGAGGAAATCCGGATTCGATGCAAATCAAATATTTCTTGAAATTCGTATCGAATTCCACTTCATCAGCTTCGATTCGCTAATCTCTAATCATTTACATGACCAAACCCTAGAGTTTCTTGTTGTGTATACAGCCATGTTGTTCCATATCGTCAGTAGGAAATACTTGTGTGTATAAGTTGTCTGACTCTCCTTCCTTCCCCCCCCCCCAAGAATCTAGATTTTATTGATATGCAGCATCCAAAGGTGACATTAGGACGCATAAATAAGGCACACTGTAGTCTGAGTTGTCCAGACATTGAAATGTGCTTAGGCTGGACCCGAGACAATATACTATGTTCATCCTTTGGTGGCTTCTTTTCCTGCACTGTTTCTGACTATTTCCAGGCCTGTATACATAGTTTTCCCATCTGTATTTCTAATGCTAATTCTATTACCCCTTGTTAACAGTGATTTCCCAGGTCCCTCGGACACTCGCAAAATGTTCAGTATTTCCAAAACTCTAAATCTGCATTAACAAAGGTTTTTCTCTTCTACATTTTCTAAACCTTGTTATAAACAATCATATTTGTGTATCAAATTACTTTGCATTCTGATTATAGTGGGAGGAAGAGACTACTAGAGACTACTAGTCAAGGACAAAGCAAGACAATGCAACAGTGTGTGTTTTTTTTTCCTTATTGTGCACGCAGCCCCCACATAGCTTTGCTTCTCAAACTCCCAGGTTCTCACACCACACTGTGGAACTATATAGCCCAGGAGAACCTACAATACACAGTTTTTAAAGTGCCAGAAGCTTATTTATACAATCCCATAGTAATCCCATGTAAATTCATTATTCTACAACTTCTACACACTCCAGAATTACAAACAATTCAATGAGGTTAGTAAATACTCAAAATGTATCAGCAGAGCAGGCAGAAGCATTAAATAAGGGATCAAGTCGATCCCCTGATCATTTTGACACACACAAGTTCCTTAGAACTCTCACCATAACAAAAATTATAAACAAAATGACATTACGGACCAGATATGTGAGGGACTTCCAAGTCACATAGTCAGCGCTGAAACAAAGAAATTTTTCTCTCTTTTTTCCCTATAAACATTGTTACAGGACAGTCTGGACTACGTCTCCTTTTGATTACTACAATGTACACATATATGTACACAAATTTGGGACAGGTGAAACCTTGTTCATATTTCTGTTCATATTTCGGAGTCTCCCTGCAAATCTTTCTACAGTGGGGAAAAGCCCTGATTTATTGGGGCATGGTTCATGACAAAAGAACACAATATACAACAGATTTTACTGTCTACATCTAGGGAAGGTCCAGCCTGCTGGTCACCCATACGGTGAGGGTATTTAGACTGAAGATGGTGCTAAAGTGCTAGGGCTAAGTCCTTTCTCTTGCATACCATAACTGAAACACTGATACCAAATCCTTTGTGTGTTCTCAATGGACTTAAATCAACCCTTGTGCACTTTCTTGGGCACTTTCAACCAACACATTGCTTTGTCTGATAACCATCCTTTATATCTAGATTAATACATTTTCTGGCATCTCTTTACTACCCATCAGCATTCTATTTTGCTCTTATAATCTCTATAGCTAGAATTTCTCTATTCTTGGGATCAGCTCCACACACCGCCCAGGCAAATTCTCCATGATTTGCCTAACCTCTCTGTTTGAACCTACAAGATCGCACACTCCGGGATCACACAGCGCTTAACCAAACCACTCCCTGTTCTAGAACCTCCAAAGATATATCCCCGGCACATGGAGCACTTAACTAAATACAAGGAAAACAGACAGTAGCCCTGGGTTGCTACATTCTCCTCCACCACAGTTTGGGGAAGACGGGTGGTGGGACAACCTATCCTCCCAACTTTCCACAAGATCCAGCACATAACAAACCAAATAGTATGCATGTCAAAAACACAGCACAAAATCTCTATATCAGTCATTCTTCAAATACAGATACTTCATAAACGGGTTCTTAAAAAGTTCAAAGGATACACTTTTCTTACAACTCACCCAACGTAGAGAGAGACCACAAGACAAGAGGAAAGCAGAAGGTGGAACCCAACTCCCTCCTGTATACTCCTTTATACCCTTTATGCCAGGTAGGGGACAAAATAAGTGGTTGCCCGAGTCCGGGGTATCAATCACACATTTGTTCCCATTATAATCCAACGTCGTAATCAACTGTATTGCCATCCATTGATATAGTTATTTACTGTGGTGGGGCACAGGAATCTACTGGAGGGATTACTTGTTAAGCAAACCTCGAGCGATTTGACTCTGGAATATTCGCAAGCTTGCCCGGTGTCTTTTTTTTTTTGACTGAACACATCTAAACTGGACCTGGTATTATTATACTCTGGGATTGGTGTCATGACGTATAGAAGTAACCATAATGACGCCAGCATGATTTATGTGACCGATGAGGTCCAGTGACAATCCTCAGACATCTCGGATGTCATTCAGGAGGCAGGAAAAGGCCTAAAATGAAGGGGACCAATACTGGAGCCCAGGGGAGGTTAGTAACACTGTTTATGTTTACTCACCTTCCCTGGGACTCCAATTATTATACTCTGGGGTCTGATGAGACCCCCAGAGTATAATAGTAGTTTGTGGGTGACAAAACACAAACATATCGGGTTTGGTTAAAGGTTGAAGTTTGCTCTTGCTGCAAGGGTTAAACCCTAGGGTTTTGCTTCTGGTAGGTTCACTGAAGTAAATCCCTCTGCAGATATCCTACAGTGGACCGTCACATATGGTATAGTGCTGTATCTCTTCCTTGCCCCTTTCTCTCAGGAGATGTTTTTTTACCACCTTCCCCCACTTACCATGTGTCATTTATAATACAGTCTTATATGGCAAGGGAGATTTTGGGCCACCCTGCCCTGCAACTTCTAAGGCAGGGGTGTCAAACTCATTTTCTCCGGGGGCCACTTCAGCCTCACGGGGTACCTTGAAGGGCCAAGATTATTTTACACATGTATAAAAGTAACTTCTCCTTAACAGATAAGCGAGCTATTAAGCAGTAGTTACATTTGTACATTACTACTGTTACAATCAGCCCTTTGAGGTCAACCAGGAAGAACATAATGTATTGTTAAAACCTAAGACATTGGCATGTTACATACTATCCTCATCCTATTCTGAATATATCAAAAATTAAGCACTATACAAATACTGTTTACCCCTGCAAACGGTATTATGCTCTATAGTTGCCTCTGCACACGGTATTACGCCCCACAGCGGCCCCTGCACACGGTATTATGCTCCATAGTTGCCCCTGCACACGATATTATGCTCCATAGTTGCCCCTGCACACGGTATTATGCTCAATAGTTGCCCCTGCACACAGTATTATGCTCAATAGTTGCCCCTGCACACGGTATTATGCTCCATAGTGGCCACTGCACACGTTATTATGCTCCATATTGGCCCCTGCACACGTTATTATGCTCCATAGTGGCCCCTGCAATCGGTATTATGCTCCTTAGTGGCCCCTGCATTGGTATTATGCCCCATAGTGGCCCCTGCAAACGGTATTATAGTCCATAGTGGCCCCTGCACATGGTATTATGCCCCATAGTGACCACCCCACCCATGAACTATTATTATACTCTGGGGTCTTTTCAGACCCCTGAGTATAATGATCGGAGACCCAGGTGGTGACAAACATAAAAATCAGTGTTACTTACCTGGGCCCCGGTGCGCTCCCTGCGTTCGGCCTTCTTCAATGTCGCACAGACCGGCGTCGCGACATAATGACGTCGGCCTGGCTCACGTGACGCCTGGGACGTCACCAAAGAAGGCCGAAGCCGGCTGGGAGCAGCATCGGATCGCCGGAGAGGTGAGTAACTCTGGTTTTTATGTTTATCACCTCCCCTGGGTCTCCGATTATTATACTCCGGGGTCTGAAAAGCCCCCGGAGTATAATAATAGTAGTATTTGATGGGGTTCACCGGCCGCGGCCTCACTTACCATCCCCGCTCCTGCACACAGCCGCTTCTGCGTCCCATAGCAGAAGGGGAAGCGGGGGCAGCCACGACCAGCAGCGGGGATCGATAAGTAAATAGGCCGTTACGTGCCGGGGATACTCCAGCAGGCAACGGCCTATTTATATATATATATAAAAAAAACTTATCTTCACTTACCTGCGATGCCTTGATGCAGCCGCGGCCTCCTCCTCTTCTTGTCTGCGTGTCAGCGTAGGAGGCGCGATGACGTCATTGTATCGCCGCCTGTGCTGACATGCAGAGGCCTTGTAAACCAGCCCAGGACAGGTATCGCGTAGCTTTGTTTTTTTTTTTTTTAAGCGGCCTGTCCTGGGCTGGTTTACATTACATAATGTACATAGACAATAAAAAATGCCATGGCCCTGCGGGCCAGATAAGTGCCGGGCCGGATAACAGAAGGCAGCGGGCCGGATTCGGCCCGCGGGCCTTGTGTTTGACACCTGTGTTCTAAGGCCTTATTTCCACATCCGCTTATAGTGGATATGTGATGTTTCTGTCAATCACAGACCACACACGATCCTACTCTTTTCGGGACATGTGTAGTATGTGAAAACATACTGAAAAAACATCATTATGTCGGCAACAGAGGCACTGGCACAAAAGGGAAAACACTATTTGATTCGGGTGACCCTAACCAATCTACCTACAGGGCTGGGTTTATATGCTGGGTTCTGGTGACAGAGTACCTTTAAAATCAATGGGTGTGTAAGCAGCTCATGAATAACCCTAAGCCTAACTGTATTCCTTGTAGCTACGCCCCTGTTTCTATTTAACAACCTGCCTTTATCTCAGAGGTGAAGTAAACATAACATATGTACTTTTCAAACATGATGAAGACTTTTTCCAACCTATTGTCCGTTCACTTGGATCACAACGTGATCCCCGCTATGTATAAAGTTGCAGTCGAGCTTTGTAATTATTTTACATTGATAACTTTCTGATATTTTTTGAGTTTCTCCATTATGTATATCATATATTAAAAAAAACAAATCTACATAATACCAGAAAATAGTAATAATAATTAGGAAAAAAATAGCTTCAAGGATGAATGCTAAAAAATAATTTTTGGGAAAATTAAAAAAATTGGTTTGTTTCAAATTTAACATAACATTAAGATTACAATATTCTGTAACATTGATGGGTGAACCTTGTAAGACTTGTTTCAACAATAATAATAATAATAATAATAGTCCTATAATAGTCCCACAATGGGGAAATTCAGTGTATTACAGCACAAAGATAAGCAGATACAAATACAAATACAGGAATGTTCCAAGGTTTCATGAATATTCTCGAGTTTCCAAACTAGGAGTGTTGTTATTATATGCTGGGTTCTCTTCAAGCCCCGTAGGCTAATAAATGGTGGCCATAGGGTGGTGTGGGAACATTAAAAACACTCATGGCTAATCTTCCCTCGCCTCTTCTGGGGTCTGCTGCAGAGTCCAGTCTTCTTTCCTGATCGTCTTCCAGCATCTTCTGTGATGTAAATTGTCCTGGGTCACTGCTGAGGCCAGAGATTGGGCCTCGGTGGTTATGTGGCTCAATGTGTCATGACATCAATGCCTCCCACTTGATTGTTGAGACTCAATCACAGTCCTCAGAAGTGACCTGTGGTGAAGTTTGTTTTTTGCATTTTTTTCAGCTTTTTTATAGCAGTAGATCAAGTGCTACTAAAAAGTTTTGAATTTTCGCTCTCCACTATGGAAATTTTTTTGTAGGATTTGAGCTCCCCGCTCCTGAGAGATCATATAGCTGCTAAATCTGCAAGATTGTACCAGTATGTCTTTGCAGAGTTAAATGCGGACAACCAACATAGGTGGAGCTCTCAGCACCCATAAGTTTAAGAGGCCCCTGGTTAAAAGTGAGCGAAACAAATTGAAAAGACCTAGGTGCATTATGGATTTTCCAAAAAATTCAGAATCATCATCATAACATTGATTGCACTCCAGATGAATGTTGAAGCTGCAGCAGTGACCCACAACTACTGACATCACCCAGTGTAATGATGAGAGATCCCCAAGATGTATTTTCCAGTTATATATTTCTTTGTTGCATTATCACTTGCTCATATCATCCAGTTTGGCTCCAGGAATCCATTTTACTCTATAATCAAAGGCCTTTGTTGTTCTGTCCCTGGCTTAATTAGCATACCCTTGTTAATCTCATTATCCCAGCAGGAGGTTCCTGCAAGGCTGTGGCTGGAAGGACCTCCGAATACACAAAACCTAGACTCCATGTCTCCAGACCACAGATCAAAAGGGATATGGTTTTATGACAATATCTTCCCTGGGGAACCTTTTACAGTCACCCCAATAAATTCCTCAGGTGCGCCAGGCCAAGGCGCACGTTTTAAGCCCACACAAGGTACTGTTAAAAGCCCGGAAAAGGTCCAGACACTGATCTCCTTACCTAAAGGGGATTTGGGTGTCATTCTTGGTGTCTACACAATGGGGATATTGCAAGAAGTCCATCATACCCCTTGCTTTACCCTGCGGTCATCTGGCGAGGAAATATTACAATACCTAGTTAGTTAATCTCAGGAAAGGGGGCGGAACTCTCCCCTCCTAGTGACGTCACTCAGGGAGGAGACTGGGGTAGTATATGGTCTCACCTGAGTGACAAAGGGTTGGTTTTGCTCTGGACAGCATTTAGGAGACACATGCTCTGTAACTTGCTTAAGGAAGAACCCTGAGACCTACCAAATGGAGGCCCAGAGAAACTGACTACAAACTTGCTCTGGTATTTTCCTGTCTTTATTTCCCATTTTATTTTCTGTACTGTATTTTGCTTTTACCGGTATTTGCTTGACCATTCATTGATGTATATTTCTGTATATGTTAGTGCCTAGTACCGACCCACTTGGGTTAATAAATATATAAAATTTATAAAGCTCGTTTCCTATTATCCTATGAACCCGGTCACTCACGGGTTGTGAGAAGAAAGTTAAGAAAGGGTAGTTGCAGGTGTGCCAAGAGGCTTGGCAAGGAGATATCCTTAACACCCAGTAGGCCAGAATTCACCTGGGAACAAACAGCAGACACCAAGAGAGAACCCAGGAGAAGTGAGGCAAGGTGAGTGTTTATTATTTTTCCGCACCTCCCCTGGGCATCTGCTTATAATACTCTAGGGACTCCGAGTATAATATTAGCCTTTTCAGTTCAAACTTAACAAATTTGGTCTCAAACTAAACTTGCAGACGAGCCATGTGAATATTCATGGGGGAGATATGGAGTGGGGACACTGTAGGGTAGCTATCTTACATAAGGGGGCACCGTGGACGGCCATTATATTAGATGTGAGGGCACTGTGGAAGGCCAGTATATTAAATGTTGGAGCACTGTGAAGGGCCATTATAGGGGAGTACTTTGGGGCACCATTATATTACATATGGAGGCAATGTGTCATGCACTGAAGGGCCATTACATACAGTGGAGAAAAAAAGTATTTAGTCAGCCACCAATTGTTCTCTCACTTAAAAAGATGAGAGAGGCCTGTAATTGACATCATAGGTAGACCTCAACTATGAGAGACAAAATGAGAAAACAAATCCAGAAAATCACATTGTCTGATTTTTTAAGAATTTATTTACAAATTATGGTGGAAAAGAATTATTTGGTCACCTACAAACAAGCAAGATTTCTGGCTCTCACAGACCTGAAACTTCTTCTTTAAGAGGCTCCTCTGTCCTCCACTCATTACCTGTAGTAATGGCACCTGTTAGACATTGTTATCTGTATAAAAGACACCTGTCCACAACCTCAAACAGTCACACTCCAAACTCCACTATGGTGAAGATCAAAGAGCTGTGGAAGGACACCAGAAACAAAATTGTAGACCTGCACCAGGCTGGGAAGACTGAATCTGCAATAGGCAAGCAGCTTGGTGTGAAGAAATCAACTGTGGGAGCAATAATTAGAAAATGGAAGACATACAAGACCACTGATAATCTCCCTCCATCAGGGGCTCCACGCAAGATCTCACACCGTGGGGTCAAAATGATCACAAGAACGGTGAGCAAAAATCCCAGAACCACACGGGGGGACCTAGTGAGTGACCTGCAGAAAGCTGGGACTAACGTAACAAAGGCTACCGTCAGTAACACACTACTACGCCAGGGACTCAGATCCTGCAGACGTGTCCCCCTGCTTAAGCCAGTACATATCTGGGCCCGTCTGAAGTTTGCTAGAGAGCATTTGGATGTTCCAGAAGAGTATTGGGAGAATGTCATATGGTCAGATGAAACCAAAGTAGAACTGCTTGGTAGAAACACAACTCGTCGTGTTTGGAGGAGAGTGAATGCTGAGTTGTATCCAAAGAACACCATACCTACTGTGAAGCATGGGGGTGGCAACATCATGCTTTGGGGCTGTTTCTCTGCAAAGGGACCAGAACGACTGATCCGTGTACATGAAAGAATGAATGGGGCCATGTATCGTGAGATTTTGAGTGCAAACCTCCTTCCATCAGCAAAGACACTGAAGATGAAACGTGTCTGGGTCAACATGAAAATGATGCCAAGCACACCGCCATGGCAGCGAAGGAGCGGCTTCGTAAGAAGCATTTCAAGGTCCTGGAGTGGCCTAGCCAGTCTCCAGATCTCAACCCCATAGAAAACCTTTGGAGGGAGTTGAAAGTCCGTGTTTCCCAGCAACAGCCCCAAAACATCACTGCTCTAGAGGAGATCTGCATGGAGGAATGGGCCAACATACCAGCAATAGTGTGTGCCAACCTTGTGAAGACTTACAGAAAACGTTTGACCTCTGTCATTGCCAACAAAGGCTATATAACTAAGTATTGAGATGAACTTTTGTTATTGACCAAATACTTATTTTCCACCATAATTTGTAAATAAATTCTTTAAAAATCAGACAATGTGATTTTCTGGATTTGTTTTCTCATTTTGTCTCTCATAGTTGAGGTCTACCTATGATGTCAATTACAGGCCAGCCTCATCTTTTTAAGTAGGAGAACTTGCACAATTGGTGGCTGACTAAATACTTTTTTTTCCCCACTGAAACTGTTGATGGAGAATCCAAATGAAGCCTAATTTTGTTAACATTTATAAGTGATCGCTGCTTTGGTGGTACTCAGTTGGGATGTTTTCTCACTAGGGGGTAGTTCACTTGAAAAGGTTGAGAAAGAGGTAAGTTGGTAAAGAGGATGGGGGCTTGGACTAGCCCAGCAGGGTACCAGTAAATCTCCTGGTGTGCCCTGAGCCTTTAGGGGTCCCTACTGACTCCCCACTGCTTTTTAATAGGCTGTTACCAGCTGGATTAGTCCATCTGGGTACTGGCCACTATTAACTTACCGATCCCTGTTCCTGCCTATGGCCTTCGCCACTGTCTCTTCAGCCTCCAGGGGGCCTCATGCACAGCCAAGTGATGTTTGGCGCACAGTACCTGATGAAGGGGAAGTGGAGGAGGCTGTGGGCAGAAACAAGGATTGGTAAGTGAATGTAGTTGGTTCTTCTCACTTCTGCAATATGGTTGTATTTTTAAGAGAACTGGAGAAAAGTTGCACCCTGACCTGGTTCTGATACTGGTAGAGCAGGAAGCCACAGGCCATTCTTTAACTTGTAGGCCCCAGGCCATATTGGGCCTGTGGCCTACAAGCTGCATGGCAAAAGAGGTACATATCGGTACTTACCTGTCTGCTCCCTGTTCTCACTCCTTCCTGCTCCACGCGCACTGTTATTTGCCCCCCGAACAGGAAGCAGAGAAACACAGCGGGACTGGATCGCAGACAGGTAAGTAATGAGCTGATTCTGCAGTATAGGGGGCCATTAAAGGGGCCAGCTTTCTATACATAACCACACAAAAGAATTGTGAATGAGAGGTCCCGCCCATCACTATTATCAGATTTAAGACACAATTCTAAAAAATATCAAAATGTATGAAATACAATAACTTTTTCAATACCTTATAGTGCTCAATATAATAGCATAATAAGAATCTTTAAACAGAATCTACCTATATTACGACAAGACCCAGTGACCAATAAAATTTTATCTACAAGAGTAAAATATGTAGTGAAAAGAGGATGTACCATTGGCAATATTTTATCTCCTAGTATGTTCACATGTCATAAACCAGTTCCCACAACATGGTTAAATCTTAAGGGATTCTATAAATGTGGTTTAAATAGGTGTAGTGTCTGCAAATTTTTCAAAAAAACAACTAGTTTTCATGCTACAGGAGATACAATTCAGAAAACTCCAAATGGAATAGGAATATGTAATTCTCATCATATCGCCTACATTATAGAATGCAGTCTTTGTAATTTGTTATATGTTGGTTGCTCGATACGAGCCATCAAGGTTCGTAAATCTGAACTGGAGGACTGCACGAAAACTGTCAACAATATGTCTAATGCCTCACAGATACATAATGGGAATATTTCCTTTTTATTCTATGCTATTGAACAGTTCCATAAACCTCCACGTGGAAGTAATTGGAGAAAAAAGCTACTCAAAAGAGAAGCATTTTGGATCCTACAGCTTAACCACTTCGGTACCGGGTCAATTTCTCGTCAAGGACCAGACACTTTTTTGGGGGTTTTTTGTATTTATTTATTTATTATGTTTACTTATATTTATTATGTTTACTTATATAGCGCCATCATATTCCGCAGCGCTTTACGGACATTGACAGTCACTGTCCCATATAGGGCTCACAATATACATTTCCTATCAGTATGTCTTTGGAGTGTGGGAGGAAATTGGAGTACCCGGAGGAAACCCACGCAAACACAGGAAGAACATACATTTGCGTTATTCAACTAATTTGTGCGTCTTTTTTCGATGACACATGGGGCTTTATTTTTATGTTTTTATTTTTACATGTTTTAATTGTTTTTTATATCCGGGAAAATATAAACAAAAGAGGAGGAAAAACGCGTCTGTTTTTCACTTTTCATTTTTTTAACTTTTCTATTATTATTTTTTTTTTTTTTTACATTGTGTCCTCATAAGGTCATAATAGACCTTTGGGGACATCTGATTACTTTTTATTTTTTTTTGTTGGGAAGGCTGATTTCCCCTGTAACTATGGCTGGTACATTTAGCCCCAGTTGCAGGAGGAATGCAGCTTCCTATATGAGTTGATCTGGGTCTTGTAGGACCCAGCAGCTCTAACACATGCTGATACCGGCGGATCACGTGATCGCCGGGTCAGAGGGGAGCCGCAACATGGCGGCACCCATAGCGATGTACACAGTGATCAGGAAGGCAGGGAAGGTAATAAACCTTCCCTGTCTACTCTGTGGGAGCTCCGGCTGAAGTTACAGCTGGCTCCCCGTTTTTTGGATGTACCAGTACCAGTTTTCTTGGATGCACCAGTATGTCCTTGCAGAATTAGGCAACAACTATCTGGATGTATATACTCTATGGACGGTCCTGAAGTGGTTAAAGAGGTTTTCCGGGCAAAAAATATTTTTTTTTAAAAATGTCTGTTAGTGCTATTAATGGGTTAATAAATGCACCCATATACCTTTAGCCGTGTTTTGAGTAATTCCTGAGTGTCTCTGGGAGCTCCTGGTATCTTCTGCATTTGTTTACATGCTTCAGCTTCCTGCTATGTAACTTCCTCACTAACTCCCTCTCGCCTCACTCCCTCCCTTCTCTCTAGCTATCCCGCCCTTCCCTACCTACTCAGCCCAACCCCCAACCCCATTATATACTTACCTTCCACGCTTCTTCCTGGGGGACAGCCCCTTCTTCTCTACTGATTCTGCAGGAGCGCCCTCTTCTCCAGCGCTGCTCTGTTCTCTCTCATATGACCGCCCCAGGGATATGGGTAACTATACATTTTTGATTCATTATGTTATTTAGAAAGTAGGAGGGGAGGGTGTTTAGGTTAGTGTTGGGATTTCCAGTTATCCCGGACAACCCCTTTAATACTAGGTTCCCGAATGGACTTAATATTAAATCAGATGTATCTTACATTTATTGAAAATCAATTTGATTAGATCTTAGTATGTTTTCTAATTATATTCCTATTGTTTTCAGGGTATATTGAGTTATGAGTTTTTTATAACGTGTTCCGTTTAATATACATGTTTACATATAGCGGTTTTTTAGAGACAATAATCCATTTTTTGTCTCATATTTCACTACACATCGTATACAGGTTGGGGCAGTTAGTGAGACCTTATGCGTCAGGCAGCCATTTAATTTTAAGATCGTTGGTGAATTGACTTGGCGTGTTTTCTTCTTTTTTTCTTTTCTCCCGCGTTCCTTTTAACTAGATCATGTGACCAAAGTCCATTTCCTGCTTCATACAGGAAGTACTTGTAGTGCTTTTTTCTGTCTCTCGGAATTGTATATTTAAAAAGGTTGGAATGAATCAACTTGTCTACTTGATACCATACAAAAGTGAGCATAATAATTTTTGTGTTTTTTCTTGTGTTGTGGATGTTTTTTCGGCTTTTGTTTTTGTTCTGATGTGATCTTGATTTCAGTTTTGGAAGTGTTGCATATGTATTAGTGTTTATAAGGTGTATTCTGATGATACTTTATATATGTGTGTATTTTCTATCATTTAGTTTATGTTTGGGTTTGTGATTAGAGATGAGCAAATGGAAGCTGCAAAAGTGGAATTCAATCCGAATTTCAGGAAATATTTGATTCACATAGAATCCAGATTTCCTGATGCTTCGCGGTAACGGATATTTAGTAAGGACTTTATGACATCAGACGGTCACATGATGTTCTCTAGTGATATGATTGGGTAGGCGTGTCTTTGCTTGTTAGCAGATCCTTCCACAGGAATAAAAGTCCGTGCTGGAGAGAGACATGACCGTGGCATCCAAGGGCTTCCACCATTTTGCCGCCCACCCCAGCTCTTTGCAGACAGAAAATAGCTGTTTATTTGCCGCAAATTAATTTGGATCAAATAGAATCATATCGCGATATATGGCGAAGTTGCCGAATCGAATTTTTGAATACTTCGCTCTTCTCTATTACTGATCTATGTTTAAATTGTGTTTTGATTATGATCTATTGTGATGATGTTATATTGTGATGCAAACCATACATGTAGGGTTAAATTTGGTGAGGGGTGGGACCCAGGTTCTTTGGGTTTTAAAAACCAGTTTGTGTTCATTGTTGATTATGCTATGACTAAGGGGTGGTACACCCTGAAACGCGTAAGCATATGAACTTGGGCCCTTTGTAACTCCTTGTTACTTTGTTTTTAAACTGATGAAGATTAAAAGTTAATTTTTAAGAAACTTTATTTTTTTCCATGGTTTTGTCAGTTGCTGGAAATCCTTTTTACTTTTCGATTGTGATGTTATATGCTCCATTGAGTCCAGAGAGTCTTTCCGGCCATCACGACATGTGAGTCAACACATGTACACTTGATAATATTGGTGAGCTGAAGATGCATTTTCTTTGGTTAATAGATAACCACACAATGGCCTTGTAACCTACAGCACCGCACTCTAACAAATGCATAGGAGTCAGGGGTCACTTCTATACAGTAATGTAGGCAGGTGTGGAAAAATTATGCAAAGTAAGAATGCTTTCAGAAATAGAAGGGTTAATTGTTTATTTTTGTCAATTACCGAAATTAAGTGAATGAAGAAAAGAGGAAATCCCATGTAAATCCCATCAATATTTAGTGTGACCTTTGCCCTTTGGAGGAGGAGTCCTGGAAGTGATGATACGGCCCCCATAGATATAGCCCTGATCTCATCATCATCCAGTCTGTCTAGGATGACATGAAGAGATAGAAGTATTGGAGCATGCCTACATCCACAGAAGATCTGTGCTTAGTTCTCCAAGATGGCGGGAACAACCTCCCTGCCGAGTTCCTTCAAAAACTGTCTGCAAGTACCGAGAAGAAGTGATGGAAGGGAAAGAGTAAAGGTCAGACTAAATATTGATGGGATTTACATTTCTCTTTTCTTCATTAAACCATTAATACTTCTGTTTCTGAAAGAATTCATTACAGCATTTCTTTTTTTCTACACCTGCCTAAAACTTTTGGACATACTGAGTGATTATAACTACATGTCTTAAACCTCACAATAAAATTCAACTCATCCTGCAAAAAAAAAAAAAAGTCATAAAACTACCTCTTTGGGGTAAAAAAGTCCCTCATCAGTTAACAATCAGGCAGTGTAATATCACAAGTAGTAAGAGCCCCATAACCATTACTGCCGTGGACCCAAAAAATTCTCAATTCCATAAAGCATAATAGTAGTAAGAAAATGAATAGCAAATAGTTGTGTATAAATGTGCAGAATACCTCGTATTGAGCCACCTAAAGCACCAGGTTTGGGTAGCAGCTATAGCACCTCTTATGGCTACAGCGAGGGGGCGCAGAGGTAGCAGGAACCTGAGGAGGCCCAAAACGTCCCTCTGCTGCATAACACATACCACTATCCTAAATGACACATGGCAGGTTGGGGCCTATTACAGATTTTGCACTTGGGCCCGGGAGCTTCCAGTTACGCCCCTGATTCTATGTAGTATATAGTACGTTCACTTTACATGATAACTTGTATTTGTTGTGTTTGCTTTTCCTTGAGAACTTCCATTGACTTTTCCGTTTCTTTTCTAATCTTTATCGGTTCATCAACATATGACGCCAGTCCTCACTACTTAGTAATAAGTGATTTCGGAAAATCTAGAGTACACAGCATAGAATTTACTGCTATCAAAATGCATGTGAATGTTCACCAATATGCACTACTGATATCCAGAATATCTGATGACCTGGGGTTATACACAGGGTTAATCCAGGTGAGAGCGTCCATGCCCACAGATGGTAAAAACGGCTAGTTATACAGCAAGACTGGACTAAGTTTGTTTAAGGCTAAGACCCCATGTAGTGAGCCGCAGCCAAAAAATACTTTGGAAAAGACCGCGGCGGAAAAGCATTGCGTGTTTTTCCGCAATGCTTTTCACAGAAAGTCCGCAGAGATTTCCAGCCTTTCTGTAGGTATAATAGACATGCTGTGATTTACGCAAGCGTTTTTGAAATCGCAGCATTTCCACTGCAAGTTTTTTTCTGCAATGTAGGTAATGTAAAATGCAGCTATTTTGCAGCAGCTTTTGCGCCGAGGCCAAAACGCTGTGGTTTCACAACGTGGGACCCCAGCCTTAAGGAGTCTGGGACAGGTGCATGACAACTAGACATGAGAGAACCGGTTTGAAACAAGCCAGGATCATTACAGATATTACAAGCGTCTCAAGTTTGGCCAAATCCAAGATTTTTCTGGTTCACTAACCACGAACTATTATTATATTGTAGACTTTCTCCAGACCCCAGGGTATATTAAGTGGAGGTTCAAGGGAAGTAGGAAAAAATAATAGACAGTCATACTCACCTTCCCTCAAATCTTCTGTGCTCCTTCGTGGCACCCCATGCTCCGTCGCAGGCATCTTTAGGCCTCCTGGGGGACCACTGAGGCCTGTGATTAAGCCTTAGTGGTCACTTGGGATGCACCAAAGTCATGACGCTCCCTCTTAGGTCTGTAAGTCTCAACCACTATTTGCTACGTCACTGGGTCTCCCCATTCCTTGTGGTTCCCCAGTGATTCCTGGATCCTGACGTCTTGGGCGGTTGATATATCTGAGGCGCATAGTGAGGGGAAGAGGCATCTGTGAGGCAGAGCGACCTGATGAGAGAGAAATGTTGAGACTATTCAAGTCCGAGGGACAGTAGAAGCATGGCTCCTGTCACCAGTGAGAGAGGGACAATGAATGCTCAGTGTGCGGTGACAAAGTGTCTGTACACATGTAAGGTGCTGCAGTATCAGGTTAGTGGGAATATGGCTGCGCCCACTGGGGTATGCTTTGGCCAGCACCAAAATTTTTCACTGTCTACATGCCACTGTCCCCAGCTTGCACTCCCCAAACTGCTGCCCAGACACTGATCCTGGTGAACAGTATACTTCCACAGTCATAAAGGATACACTGTACGCCACCATAGGACCTATCCTCTTGCTCACAAGTGTTTTGATGGTGCATTATTTGGTAGAATTGACTGGCATCTCTACAGTTATGGGTCTGTTCCACTCCACAAGCTGACCACCAAGTTGCTGAGATCCCAGGCATCCAAGCTTCTAAGCTTGACACATCTTCACGAGTGGATCCTCAAGCTGTCCTCCTCTCCTACAAGTGCACAGGGACTGGCCCTAAATATGGAGCCATTACTGCCCTGGTTAACAAACAACTCCCACAGTACAACTCATAGACAACAACCTCATTCTTCCTCCAGATAGTCAGCACGTGATGCAGTTTCCAGAAAACACCAGAACTGACTGTGCCGTGACTTGCCCCCAATTAAAGTGATAGCTGTCATATACACAGCCCATAGTTCAATGCAAACAACTCACAGTGCATAATACGACAATACGTGCAATAGTAAACCACACCTAAACACTAGCGCACGGGGAAACAGACACTTTCTGAAGGTGTGCATTTGCACCACCTTACACATGGCCTGGAAGACTTTGGTCTCTGAGACCAGAGTAAAGTGCGTAGACTGTATTCCTGGATGACAGAGCAGTAAGTGCCACATAATAAGCAGACCTCCTCCTCCTCATCTCCATCTCCTTCCAACTACTCTATAGGAAAAACAGTTTGTCTTGATTATTTATTTATTATGCCAGGAACTGAGGACGCTGGGTCTTGAACCCTTGACTTCCTGGCCTTGGCCAGTATGCCATTGTAGAAGCCTGTTTGTTCTGTGCTTTGATGAGCCTGGTCCTTTCTATTGGAGTGATTAGCTTATGGATCTCACCTGCTCTGTGGCCAATCACAGGGTAGCTGTCCCTATATAAACCCACAGCTTACTCCATCCTGTGCCTGATTATTCTGGCTGTCTGCTTCCAGTTTGCCCTGATCCTCACCATTATTCTACTGCTCCTGTGTACCGAACTTTGCAAACATCTGACTACGGTTACTTCTACTCCTGAGGTACTATTCCTGCATCTCTTACTATTTAAGTACTGTACTGTTTGCCTAACCAATTGGACTCCAGATCTGCTAACTAGCATTGTTACAGCTTACTTATATAGCGCCCTCATATACCACAGCGCTTTACAGACATTGTGGTTACTGTCCCCTATAGGGCTCACAATCTATATTCCCTATCAGTATGTCTTTGGAGGATTACATCAAGAGATTGTGCCCAGGGGCATAGAAATAGGGAGTGCATAGGGTTTCTTCTCCCTGCTCCCCTCAGAGGTTGTTCTGTCAGTGAGTTCGTCAGTCGGCTGTCTCTATACTTGTGGGTGTCACAAGGGGGACATTATACAGCAGGGGGCCACAAGGGACCATTATACTGTGTGGGTGCTGCAAGTTGGACATTATACTGTGTAGGGGAAGCAAGGGGGACATTAAACTATGTAAGGGCAATACAGGGGACTTTATATAATACAGTGATGACATTACTGATGCTGCATTTGCCCCTGCTAACAAATTTGGTGGCCTCCTCATAGGGCTTCAGAAGCCGGTGCATTTCCCTCATGAGCCTCCAAAGAGGTATCTCGAAATAATACATTGTCCCTGTGGTCTTTTCCATACAATAATCATTCACTACCTTCTGCTGCTCACACAGACAATCCATTATGTGCAAGGTGGAATTCCAGTGAGTTGGAACGTTGTAGATAAGGCTGTTTTGTCACTGCAAGTCTAGCCAGGTGTTTTTAATCATATAAGAATGTCTGAATTCCAGAGACACTTTTCTGGCCATGAGCAGCGCCTCCTTTAAGCCACTGTATTCATAGTGCAGCTAAAATATTTGTAACATTGTCGTGGCAAGAGCTGTAAAACCACAAGGCATCTCCATACACCAATGAAATAAGGGATGGGGAATGGAAGAAACAGCTTGTCCTGGAGAAGTTGGGGGTGGAAAGTGGTCCAGTGAGGAGGATCCAGAGGGCAAGATGGACCCTGCCTGGTGTTGGAACTGGGCCTGCATTAGCACCTGGCCATCTTGCGTTCGTGGACTGTTGCTGCTGCTAAGAACATTAATCCAATGGACCATGAAAGCCATCTATTGTCCTGCTGCTCCACATGACAACAGTGGTGTGCTCCTTTCCCCACTTTGACATAGCCAAAGAGTGGTTTACTTTTTCCCATACATGACATTATAAAGGACAGTTTTCCTAGAGAAATAATGGCGTCTAAGTATAGTCCATTGAGGCTGAGCCCACACCAGTAGCTGGCCAAATGCAGTAGAATCCACTTTGAGCTACAGAAGTGACTGCACCAATAGCTACTTGGCCTGATGTGAAATTACATACACATAGTCACAGTCCTGGACAGGACTTCAGGCAGAGGCAGGACATAGGAGTGGGCCTGGCTGCTGGAGGAAACTTATCAGTCATGGCTTATTGGCATAATATAGTGCAGAATAACCACCCAGGGCCATGACTAAGAGCACAGAGGTCCGACCCACAATGACTACCGGGGGTTAATTTGTATACATTGAGATGTCCTTTCAAAAGCTAATAACTTTGGCTTTTGGCATCAGTTTTTGGGACTCAGTGACATGATTCTAATGTGCTATACTGGATGCAATAGCTGCTAGTCATGGTTGGGGTTCCAAATGACTTGGTGTGTATTGCTGTTTCCTTGACACACATTTCCTTATGGATGCCTGAAGTTGCAATGGAGAAGAAGGAGGAGAAGAAGCAGACAGTGATATTTATGATAAAAATGTCCAGGTGTGAATGTGATCTTGCTGTCTCGAGCTGGTGGTGCTTTTTAACGTTCGTATGGAGAGGCTAATGGCTAATTTTCTGTTAATCTTATACAGTGCCATGGATTTGTTGGATGGATGATCCAGTTGTCATAGAAAAAGATCTCCCAGACTGTCTTTAAGATGTTTTTAAAAAGACTGTCTTGAAACGGTCTGGACAGATTTCAGGTGGACTCTTATGACCTGTTGTCGTTGATGTTTGTACAAAAAAAAAAAAAACTACCAGTACCCCATCCCCTGCATTCAGGGAGGCACAGGAGACAGGAAGACAGCTGAAAGAAGCGGAGCTCACAATTCACTTTACTTGGCACAGTTTCATTCAGTTAGAGAGGCAACATGGAGGCCCAATTGACTTACAGCAGCAGGGTGCACACATAGGACACTTTACACACATGACAGGAGTGGCTATGCTCTTCACCCCTTCCCCAGCACTTTTCTATGTGTTAATCTGGGGCAATCCCTGGGATCTCTACTGGGGAAATACAGAACATGTCTCAGCTGTGAACATCTCATGGTTTCCTTACTGTCCAGTAGTGGAGAGGTTTGGTTCTGCGAGCTTGGGGTCTGGTGACGTGGGACTGCCTGTTAACCCTAACTGCCACTAACTAACCCTACAGCGCCAGTAAATACGAAAAGCCAGTTATAACCAGTGCACAATTAGTACAAAACAGAAAAAATAATGTTCATCAATAAAGCGGCAAAAGTCCTTAGCCATGACCCGCTGGTGGACACTGCACACCTTTTTACGTGAATAGACTGATTTTCAAATACCTGTATATCTCCTTTAAGATTATAAAAATTCATATGGTGGAACTTACTATGAATGGTGTCTCAATGTAAAATTTTCCATGATATTTGTTTTCTAAAGTTTTTTTTTCTTTCATCTATCCATTACAGAAATGTTGGCAAGGACCTGAATTTCAAGGGACAACATGAATAGCCAAATCTACTCAGGGAAATTGTTTATTTTACTTCTGATGATCATCATGTTTTTTTCTGGTTGCTTCTACTACGAAAGAAAAATAGAACTTATCAACAAGCGGCTTCAAGATTCTATAAGATTACTGCAGAGAAAAAAAAACTGTGAATAATAAGACTTACCCAGATGTCCAGCACCCCCTGGCTCCTCCGTATCCATATCCATACAAGTTCCTCATTAACCAACCAGACAAGTGCAAGGACCGGAAGCCTTTCCTTGTTATAATGGTGCTTGTAGGGAGTCCGGATGTGGAGGCTAGACATACGATCCGGAAAACATGGGGTAATGAAAGTATTTATGATGTTGATGTGGTCAGGATATTTCTGGTGGGTCTACCTCGGGTTGCTGCAGACCAAATCCAGTTGTTGTTGAAAGAAGAAAGTGAGGCTTTTGGAGACATCATTCTACAAGACTTCATGGACACCTATTACAACTTGACATTGAAAACCTTGATGGGTATGGAATGGGTGACTAAATTCTGTTCTTCTGCCAGCTATGTCATGAAGGCAGACAACGACATATTTTTTAATGTAGACTACTTGGTCCATCAGTTACTTCATCCAGACTTACCTGTGCGTAACAATTACTTCACAGGAGAGATAATTAGATATGCTAGCCCTAGGAGGAACAAGGGTTCTAAGTGGTATGTACCTAAGGAAATCTATCCACATGACACCTACCCACCCTACTGCTCAGGCCCTGGATATGTCTTTTCAGCAGATTTGGCAAAAAAAATCTATGATGTGGCCCAAGAAACTAGGGTTATCCCCATGGAAGACGTTTTTATTGGAATTTGCCTGTATGAGCTCCATATTCCACCTACGAACATCCCTAGAGGTAAATTTCATGGCTACAGACTGGAATATAACCTTTGCAAGTTCAAGAATATCATCACAGTGCACCATTATGCTGGAAAAGAGTTACGAACTGTATGGGCAGACTTTTGGGCTAAGAAATCTCAGAAGTGCTAAGAAAAAATGTGGGGGCACTGTGGAAGGCCATTATCTTAAATGTCGGAGCACTGTGATGGGCCATTATAGGGGTGCTTTGGGGCACCATTATATAACATATGGGAGCAATGTGTCATGCCATTCTACATGTGAGTGAGGGCCATTATACTACATGTGGGGGCACTGACAGGGACAACCTACTGAGTGTGGGGGCCATGATATTACATGTGGGGGCACTGAAGGGCCATTACATAACTGTTGATGAAGCCTAATTTTGTTAGCATTTATAAGTGATCGCTGCTTTGGGGGTACTCAGTTGGGACGTTTTCTCACTAAGGGGTAGTTCGCTTGAAAAGTTTGAGAAAGAGGTAAGTTGGTAAAGAGGATTGGGGCTTGGACTAGCCCAGCAGGGTACCAGTAAATATCCTGGTGTGCCCTGAGCCTTTAGGGGTCCCTACTGACTCCCCACTGCTTTTTTAATAGGCTTTACCAGCTGGATTAGTCCATCTGGTACTGGCCACTATTAACTTACCGATCCCTGTTCCTGCCTATGGCCTTCGCCACTGTCTCTTCAGCCTCCAGGGGGCCTCATGCGCAGCCAAGTGATGTTTGGCGCACAGTACCTGATGAAGGGGAAGTGGAGGAGGCTGTGGGCAGAAACAAGGATTGGTAAGTGAATGTAGTTGGTTCTTCTCACTTCTGCAATACGGTTGTATTTTTAAGAGAACTGGAGAAAAGTTGCACCCTGACCTGGTTCTGATACTGGTAGAGCAGGAAGCCACAGGCCATTCTTTAACTTGTAGGCCCCAAGCCATATTGGGCCTGTGGCCTACAAGCTGCATGGCAAAAGAGGTACGTATCGGTACTTACCTGTCTGCTCCCTGTTCTCACTCCTTCCTGCTCCATGCGCACTGTTATTTGCCCCCCGAACAGGAAGCAGAGAAACACAGCGGGACTGGATCGCAGACAGGTAAGTAATGAGCTGATTCCGCAGTATAGGGGGCCATTAAAGGGGCCAGCTTTCTATACATAACCACACAAAAGAATTGTGAATGAGAGGTCCCGCTCATCACTATTATCAGATTCAAGACACAATTCTAAAAAATATCAAAATGTGCGAAATACAATAACATTTTCAACGCCCTATAGTGCTCAATATAATAGCATAATAAGAATCTTTAAACAGAATCTACCTATATTACGACAAGACCCAGTGACCAATAAACCTTAATCACAAGAGTAAAATATGTAGTGAAAAGAGGATGTACCATTGGCAATATTTTATCTCCTAGTATGTTCACATGTCATAAACCAGTTCCCACAACATGGTTAAATCTTAAGGGATTCTATAAATGTGGTTTAAATAGGTGTAGTGTCTGCAAATTTTTCAAAAAAACAACTAGTTTTCATGCTACAGGAGATACAATTCAGAAAACTCCAAATGGAATAGGAATATGTAATTCTCATCATATCGCCTACATTATAGAATGCAGTCTTTGTAATTTGTTATATGTTGGTTGCTCGATACGAGCCATCAAGGTTCGTAAATCTGAACTGGAGGACTGCACGAAAACTGTCAACAATATGTCTAATGCCTCACAGATACATAATGGGAATATTTCCTTTTTATTCTATGCTATTGAACAGTTCCATAAATCTCCACGTGGAGGTAATTGGAGAAAAAAGCTACTCAAAAGAGAAGCATTTTGGATCCTACAGCTTAACCACTTCGGTACCGGGTCAATTTCTGGTCCAGGACCAGACACTTTTTTGGGTTTTTTTGTATGTGCGGTTTTGAGGGCTGTAACATTTTTATCATTTGCGTTATTCAACTAATTTCTGTGTCTTTTTTCGGTGACACATGGGACTTTATTTTTATGTTTATATTTTTGCATGTGTTTTAATAGTTTTTTATATCCGGGAAAATATAAACAAAAGAGGAAGGAAAACAAGTCAGTTTTCCACTTTTCATTTTTTTTTTATTTAATAGCACAAAGTGCTACTAAAACACTTTATAAAATAGTTTTTCCTCTCCATTAAGGTAATTTTTATTTTGTATGGTGTCCTCGGGGGTGGAGCTATAACCTTTAATAAGGGTATTTTATTGACATATTATTTTATTTATTTTTTAATTATTTTATTTACTTTATTTTTAATATTTTTTTTTTTTTTTTTTTTTTTTTATATACATTGTGTCCCCATAAGGTCATAATAGACCTTTGGGGACATCTGATCACCTTTTTTTTTTGTTGGGAAGGCTGATTTCCCCTGTAACTATGGCTGGTACATTTAGCCCCAGTTGCAGGAGTATTACAGCCTCCTGCCCGTTACTATAGAGCTGATCTGGGTCCTGTAGGACCCAACAGCTCTTACAGACTCTGATCCCGGCGGATCACCTGAGCGCCGAGTCAGAGGGGAGTCGCAACATGGTGGCGCCCATAGCGCTGTATTGAACGCTGTATACACAGCGATTGGGAAGGCACAGAAGGTAATAAACCTTCCCTGCTTTCTCTCTGGGAGCTCAGGCTGAAGTTACAGCTGGATCCCCGTTTCAGCAGCTGCACGATTTTGTGCAGCTGCTGAGTTCTCCTTGGACGTACCAGTACGTCCTTGCAGAACTAGACAACCACCTTCCGGACGTAAAAACCCAATGGGCGGTACAGAAGTGGTTAAAAGAGTTTTCTGGGCAAAAAGTATTTTTTAAAAAAAAATGTCTGTTAATGTTATTAATGGGTTAATAAATGCACCATATACCTTTAGCCGTGTTTTGAGTGATTTCTGGGTGTCTCTGGGAGCTCCTGGTATCTTCTGCATTTGTTTACATGCTTCAGCTTCCTGCTATGTAACTTCCTCACTAACTCCCTCTCGCCTCACTCCCTCCCTTATCTCTCTCCCTCCCTTCCCTACCTACTCGGCCCAACCCCTGACCCCATTGTATACTTACCTTCCACGCTTCTTCCTGGGGGACAGCCCCTTCTTCTCTACTGATTCTGCAGGAGCGCCCTCTTCTCCAGCGCTGCTCTGTTCTCTCTCATATGACCGCCCCAGGGATATGGGTAACTATACATTTTTCATTCATTATGTTATTTAGAAAGGAGGAGGGTGTTTAGATTAGTGTCGGGATTTCCAGTTATCCCGGACAACCCCTTTAATACTAGGTTCCCGAATGGACTTAATATTAAATCAGATTGATCTTACATTTATTGAAAATCAATTTGATTAGATCTTAGTATGTTTCAGAATTATATTCATAATATTCATATTGTTTTCAGGATATATTGAGTTATGAGTTTTTTATAACGTGTTCCATTTAATATACATGTATACACATAGCGGTTTTTTAGAGACGATAATCCATTTTTTTTTTGTCTCATATTTCACTACACATCGTATACAGGTTGGGGCAGTTAGTGAGACCTTATGCGTCAGGCAGCCATTTAATTTTAAGATCGTTGGTGAATTGACTTGGCGTGTTTTCTTCTTTTTTTCTTTTCTCCCGCGTTCCTTTTAACTAGATCATGTGACCAAAGTCCATTTCCTGCTTCATACAGGAAGCACTTGTAGCGCTTTTTTCTGTCTCTCGGAATTGTATATTTAAAAAGGTTGGAATGAATCAACTTGTCTACTTGACACCATACAAAAGTGAGCATAATAATTTTTGTGTTTTTTCTTGTGTTGTGGATGTTTTTTCGGCTTTTGTTTTTGTTCTGATGTGATCTTGATTTCAGTTTTGGAAGTGTTGCATATGTATTAGTGTTTATAAGGTGTATTCTGATGATACTTTATATATGTGTGTATTTTCTATCATTTAGTTTATGTTTGGGTTTGTGATCTATGTTTAAATTGTGTTTTGATTATGATCTATAGCAGGGGTGTCAAACTCATTTTCACCGGGGGCCACTTCAGCCTCACGGGGTACCTTGAAGGGCCAAGATTATTTTACACGTGTATAAAAGTAACTTCTCCTTAACAGTTAAGTGAGCTATTAAGCAGTAGTTACATTTGTACATTACTACTGTTACAATCAGCCCTTTGAGGGCAACCAGGAAAAACATAATGTATTGTTAAAACCTAAAAAAGAAAAAGGAAACATACAACAAGTGGAAGATGGGAGCTATATCTAAGGGAGAGTATACAGCAGTTTGCAGACTCTGCAAGATAAGCATTAAAAAAGCTAAGGCTGAATACAAATTGAAGCTTGCAAAAGAAGTTAAGAGTAAGGTAAAAGGTTTTTGGGGATATGTTAAGAGCAAAAGAAAAGTGAAGGAAACCATTGGAGTCCTGAAGAACGAAAAGGGTGAAAAAGTTAACATGGTGGATCAGCAGGTGGAGTTACTAAATTCATATTTTGTATCCGTCTTCTCCCAAGAAATGGATGGAAATATCAACATTAATGGTGATAGTGATGAGGGGAATGAGGACTCCAAGCCGATTATTAGTGAAGGTTTGGTAAGAGAACATTTAGCTAAGATTAAGGAAACCAAGTCCCCAGGACCGGATGATTTACACCCTAGAGTTTTAAAAGAATTAGCAGAGGAAATAACAGAACCCCTTGCAATAATCTTTAATAAGTCATGGGAAACAGGAGTGGTCCCTCTAGATTGGAAAAGGGCAAATGTGGTCCCCATCTACAAAAAGGGGAATAGGGACGACCCAGGAAATTATAGGCCGGTAAGTCTGACCTCGATAGTAGGAAAAATCTTTGAACAAATCGTTAAAGAACAATTAATTAGGTACCTGGATGGGAAGGCTTTAATTAATCAGAGCCAGCACGGCTTTATGCCTAATAAATCTTGTCAGACTAATCTTATTTCCTTCTATAATAAAGTCACGGAATGGTTGGACTAGGGGAATGCAGTGGACATAGTATATCTTGACTTTAGTAAGGCCTTTGATAAAGTATCACATAACATTCTTATTGAAAAAATGATCAAGTATGGCTTTGATAAAATATCAGTAAGGTGGGTTCACAATTGGCTAAATGATCGGGCACAACGAGTAATTCTAAATGGCTATACATCAAACTGGAAGAAAGTAAAAAGCGGGGTGCCGCAGGGCTCTGTCCTGGGCCCAGTACTTTTTAATATTTTTATAAATGATCTGGATGATGGGATTAATGGGGAACTAATAAAATTTGCAGATGATACAAAGATAGGAGGAATGTCCAACACTAGAGAGGAGAGAGAGTGCATCCAAAAGGACTTAGACACACTGGAACAATGGGCTGAGGTGAACAAAATGGTATTCAACAGGGACAAATGCAAAGTTCTACATCTGGGTACCAGAAATGCAAGAAGCATATATAGTATGGGAGGAATAGTACTAAGTGAGAGTACAGGGGAAAAGGATCTGGGCATAATAATAGATCACAAATTCAACATGAGTCAACAGTGCGGTGCGGTGGCTAAAAAGGCTAATAAAATTCTAGGATGTATCAAGACGAGCATTGAAGCTAGATCAAGAGAGGTAATTATTCCGCTGTACTCTGCCCTGGTCAGACCCCACCTGGAATACTGTGTACAGTTCTGGGCGCCCCAGTTTAAGAAAGACATCGATTTATTGGAGCAGGTCCAGAGAAGAGCAACCAAAATGGTGGAAGGTCTACAAACCATGTCCTACGAGGAAAGGCTAAAAGAATTGGGACTGCTTAGTTTGCAGAAGAGAAGGCTAAGGGGAGACTTAATAGCGGTATTTAAATATCTGAAAGGTTGTCACAGTGCAGAGGGATTAACCCTATTCTCATTAGCAGAAGGAAGCACAAGAAGTAATGGGATGAAACTAAGGGGAAGGAGATTCAGATTAGACATTAGGAAAAACTTTCTAACAGTAAGGGTAGTGAGGGAGTGGAATAGGCTGCCACGGGAGGTGGTGAGTTCTTCATCAATTGAAATCTTCAAGCGGAATCTGGATAGGTATATAACTGGGATGATCTAGGAATTCCTGCTTTTGCAGGGGGTTGGACTCGATGGCCCTTGAGGTCCCTTCCAACTCAAACAAAGAACAAAGAACAAAGACATTGGCATGTTACATACCATCCTCATCCTTTTCTGAATATATCAAAAATTAAGCAATATACAAATACCGTTTACCCCTGCAAACGGTATTATGCTCTATAGTTGCCTCTGCACACAGTATTATGCCACACAGCGGCCCCTGCACACGGTATTATGCTCCATAGTTGCCCCTGCACACGCTATTATGCTCCATAGTGGCCCCTGCAATCGGTATTATGCTCCTTAGTGGCCCCTGTATTGGTATTATGCTCTATAGTGGCTCCTGCAAATTATATTATGCTCCATAGTGGCCCCTCCACATGGTATTATGTCCCATAGTGACCCCCCCGCCCATGAACTATTATTATACTCTGGGGTCTTTTCAGACCCCTGAGTATAATGATCGGAGACCCAGGTGGTGACAAACATAAAACCAGTGTTACTTACCTGGGCTCTGGTGCGCTTCCTGCGTTCGGCCTTCTTCAATGTAGCACAGACCGGCGTCGCAACATAATGACGTCGGCCTGGCTCACGTGACGCCTGGGACGTCACCAAAGAAGGCCGAAGCCTGCTGGGAGTAACATCGGATCGCCGGAGAGGTGAGTAACTCTGGTTTTTATGTTTATCATCTCCCCTGGGACTCCGATTATTATACTCCGGGGTCTGAAAAGCCCCCAGAGTATAATAATAGTAGTATTTGATGGGGTTCGCCGGCCGCGGCCTCACTTACCATCCCCGCTCCTGCACACAGCCGCTTCTGCGTCCCATAGCAGAAGGGGAAGCGGGGGTGGCCACGATCAGCAGCGGGGATCGATATGTAAATAGGCCGTTACGTGCCGGGGATACTCCAGCAGGTTACGGCCTATTTATATATATATATATATAAAAAACTTATCCTCACCTACCTCCGATGCCTTGATGCAGCCGCGGCCTCCTCCTCTTCTTGTCCGCGACGTCTGCGTGTCAGCGTAGGAGGCGTGATGACGTCATTGTATCGTCGCCTGCGCTGACATGCAGAGGTCTCGTAAACCAGCCCAGGACAGGTATCGCGCAGCTTTGTTTTTTTTTTTTTTTTTAAGCGGCCTGTCCTGGGCTGGTTTACATTACATAGACAATAAAAAATGCCGCGCCCCTGTGGGCCAGATAAGTGCCGGGCCGGATAACAGAAGGCAGCCGGATTCGGCCCACGGGCCTTGTGTTTGACACCTGTGATCTATAGTGATGATGTTATATTGTGATGCAAACCATATATGTTAGGGTTAAATTTGTTGAGGGATGGGACCCAGGTTCTTTGGGTTTTAAAAACCAGTTTGTGTTTTCAGTGATGATTATGCTATGACTAAGGGGTGGTACACCCTGAAACGCGTAAGCATATTAATTTGGGCCCTTTGTAACTCCTTGTTACTTCATTTTTAAACTGATGAAGATTAAAAGTTAATTTTTAAGAAACTTTATTTTTTTCCATGGTTTTTTCAGTTGCTGGAAATCCTTTTTACTTTTCGATTGTGATGTTATATGCTCCATTGAGTCCAGAGAGTCTTTCCGGCCATCACGACATGTGAGTCAACACATGTACACTTGATAATATTGGTGAGCTGAAGATGCATTTTCTTTGGTTAATAGATAACCACACAATGGCCTTGTAACCTACAGCACCGCACTCTAACAAATGCATAGGAGTCAGGGGTCACTTCTATACAGTAATGTAGGCAGGTGTGGAAAAATTATGCAAAGTAAGAATGCTTTCAGAAATAGAAGGGTTAATTGTTTATTTTTGTCAATTACCGAAATTAAGTGAATGAAGAAAAGAGGAAATCCCATGTAAATCCCATCAATATTTAGTGTGACCTTTGCCCTTTGGAGGAGGAGTCCTGGAAGTGATGATACGGCCCCCATAGATATAGCCCTGATCTCATCATCATCCAGTCTGTCTAGGATGACATGAAGAGATAGAAGTATTGGAGCAAGCCTACATCCACAGAAGATCTGTGCTTAGTTCTCCAAGATAGCGAACAACCTCCCTGACGAATTCCTTCAAAAACTGTCTGCAAGTACCGAGAAGAATTGATGGAAGGCAAAGAGTAAAGGTAAGACTAAATATTGATGGGATTTATATTTCTCTTTTCTTTATTAAACCATTAACACTTCTGTTTCTGAAAGAATTAATTACAGCATTTCTTTTTTCTACACCTGCCTAAAACTTTTGGACAGTACTATACATACTGAGGGATTGTAACTACATGTCTTAAACCTTGTAATATATCTTAGTAAATAAAAATGCTTCTCTCTCTCCATTTATCCATCTTTCCTTCCCCCTTTACTCTTATCATCAACTCATCCTGCAAAAAGAAAAAAAAAGGCATAAAACTACCTCTGTGGGATAACTTTGGGGTAAAAATAGCCCTTATCAGTTCATCAGTTAGCAATCGGGCAGTGTAATATCACAAGCAGTAAGAGCCCCATAACCATTACTGCCGGGGACCCTAAAAATTCTCACTTCCATAAAGCATAATAGTAGTAAGAAAATGAAGAGCAAATAGTTGTGTATAAATGAGTAGAATATCTCGTATTGAGCCACCTAAAGCACCAGGTTTTGGTAGCAGCTATAGCACCTCTTATGGCTACAGCGAGGTGGCGCAGAGGTAGCAGGAACCTGAGGAGGCCCAAAACGCCCCTCTGCTGCATAGCATATACCACTATCATAAATGATACATGGTAGGTAGGGGCCTATTACAGATTTTGCACTGGGGCCCGGGAGCTTCCAGTTACGCCCCTGATTCTATGTAGTGTATGGTACGTTCACTTTACATGATAACTTGTATTTGTTGTGTTTGCTTTTCCTTGAGAACTTCCATTGACTTTTCCGTTTCTTTTCTAAACTTTATCATCAACATATGACGCCAGTCCTCACTACTTAGTAATAAGTGATTCCGGAAAATCTAGAGTACACAGCGTAGAATTCACTGCTATCAAGATCCATGTGAATGTTCACCAATATGCACTACTGATATCCAGAATATTTCATGACCTGTGGTTATACACAGGGTTAATCCAGGTGAGAGCGTCCATGCCCACAGATGGTAAAAATGGCTATGGTAAAAATTCAGCAAGACTGGACTAAGTTTGCTTAAGGCTAAGGCCCCACATAGCCAAAAAATGCTTTGGAAAAGATCGCTGCGGAAACGCAATGCTTTTCACAGAAAGTCGCAGAGATTTCCAGCCTTTCTGTAGGTATAATAGACATGCTGCGATTTACGCAAGCGTTTTTGAAATCGCAGCATTTCCACTGCAAATTTTTTTCTGTAATGTAGGTAATGTAAAATGCAGCTATTTTGCAGCAGCAGCTTTTGCGCCAAGGCCAGAACGCTGCGGTTTCGCAGCGTGGGACCCCAGCCTTAAGGAGTCTGGGACAGGTGCATGACAACTAGACATGAGAGAACCGGTTTGAAACAAGCCAGGATCATTACAGATATTACAAACGTCTCATGTTTGGCCAAATCCAAGATTTTTCTGGTTCACTAACAACGAACTATTATTATATTGTAGACTTTCTCCAGACCCCAGGGTATATTAAGTGGAGGTTCAAGGGAAGTAGGAAAAAATAATAGACAGTCATACTCACCTTCCCTCAAATCTTCTGTGCTCCTTCGTGGCACCCCATGCTCCATCGCAGGCATCTTTAGGCCTCCTGGGGGACCACTGAGGCCTGTGATTAAGCCTTAGTGGTCACTTGGGATGCACCAAAGTCATGACACTCCCTCTTAAGTCTGTAAGTCTCAACCACTGTTTGCTACTTCACTGGGTCTCCCCATTCCTTGTGGTTCCCCAGTGATGCCTAGATCCTGACGTCTTGGGCGGTTGATATGTCTGAGGGGCACAGTGAGGTGAAAACTCATCTGTGAGGCAGAGCGACCTGATGTGAGAGAAATGTTGAGACTATTCAAGCCCGAGGGACAGTACAAGCATGGCTCCTCTCACCAGTGAGAGAGGGACAATGAATGCTCAGTGTGCGGTGACAAAGTGTCTGTACACATGTAAGGTGCTGACAGTACCAGGTTGGTGGGAATATGGCTACTCCCACTGGGCTACACTTTGGCGTAAACTTCTTCACTGCCAACATGCCACTGTCCCCAGCTTGCACTCCCCAAACTGCTGCCCAGACACTGATCCTGGTGAACAGTATACTTCCACAGTGATAAAGGATACACTGTACACCACCATAGGACCTATCCTCTTGCTCACAAGTGTTTTGATGGTGCATTATTTGGTAGAATTGACTGGCACCTCTACAGTTATGGGTCTGTTCCACTCCACAACCTGACCACCAAGTTGCTGAGATCCCAGGCATCCAAGCTTCTAAGCTTGCCACATCTTCACGAGTGGATCCTCAAGCTGTCCTCCTCTCCTACAAGTGCACAGGGACTGGCCCTAAATATGGAGCCATTACTGCCCTGGTTAACAAACAACTCCCACAGTACAACTCATAGACGCAATATCATTCTTCCTCCAGATAGTCAGCACGTGATGCAGTTTCCAGAAAACACCAGAACTGACTGTGCCGTGACCTGTCCCCAATAAAAGTAATAGCTGTCATATACACAGCCCATAGTTCAATGCAAACAACTCACAGTGCATAATATGACAATATGTGCAATAGTAAACCACAACTAACCTCTAGAGTACGGGGAAACAGACACTTTCTGAAGGTGTGCATTTGCACCACCTTACACATGGCCTGGAAGACTTTGGTCTCTGAGACCAGAGTAAAATGCGTAGACTGTATTCCTGGATATCACAAGGCATTACGGGAAAGGAGCTGGGGAGCTCATGCGCCCTCTATTGGATGTAACAGATCCTCAATTTGCTTTTGACTCACCGAGCCTTGAGACAGCAAAAGGGATCCTGGATGACAGAGCAGTAAGTGCCACATAATAAGCAGACCTCCTCCTCCTCATCTCCATCTCCTTCCAACTACTCTATAGGAAAAACAGTTTGACTTGATTATTTACTTATTATGCCAGGAACTGAGCTCGCTGGGTCTTGAACCCTTGACTTCCCGGCCTTGGCCATTATGCCAATGTAGAAGCCTGTTTGTTCTGTGCTTTGCTGAGCCTGGTCCTTTCTATTGGAGTGATTAGCTTATGGATCTCACCTGCTCTGTGGCCAATCACAGGGTAGCTGTCCCTATATAAACCCACAGCTTACTCCATCCTGTGCCTGATTATTCTGTCTGCTTCCAGTTTGCCCTGATCCTCACCATTATTCTACTGCTCCTGTGTACCGAAATCTGCAAACGTCTGACTACGGCTGATCTGCTGCGCCTTGTACCGAACGCTGCATACGTCTGACCACGGTTACTTCTACTCCTGAGGTACTATTCCTGCATCTCTTACTATTTAAGTACTGTACTGTTTGCCTCACCAATTGGACTCCAGATCTGATAACTAGCATCATTACAGCTTACTTATATAGCACCCTCATATTCTGCAGCACTTTACTGACATTGTGGTCACTGTCCCCTATAGGGCTCACAATCTATATTCCGTATCAGTATGTCTTTGGAGCATTACATCAAGAGATTGTGCCCAGGGGCATAGGAATAGGGAGTGCATAGGGTTTCTTCTCCCTGCTCCCCTCAGAGGTTGTTCTGTCAGTGAGTGTGTCAGCCGGCTGTCTCTATACTTATGGGTGTCACAAGGGAGACATTATACTGCAGGGGGGCCACAAGGGACCATTATACTGTGTGGGTGCTGCAAGGTGGACATTATACTATAAGGGCAATACAGGGGACTTTATATAAAACAGTGATGACATTACTGATGCTGCAGGTACCCCTGCTAACAAATTTGGTGGCCTCCTCATAGGGCTTCAGAAGCCGGTACACTTCCCTCATGAGCCTCCAAAGAGGTATCTCGAAATAATACATTGTCCCTGTGGTCTTTTCCATACAATAATCATTCACTGCCTTCTCCTGCTCACACAGACAATCCATTATGTGCAAGGTGGAATTCCAGTGAGTTGGAACGTTGTAGATAAGGCCGTTTTGTCACTGCAAGTCTAGCCAGGTGTTTTCAATTATATAAGAATGGCTGAATTCCAGATACACTTTTCTGGCCATGAGCAGCGCCTCCTTTAAGTCACCATATTCATAGTGCAGCCAAAATATTCGTGCCATTGTCGTGGACAACAGTCACCAATTATAGTTGGCAGGGCACCATCCAGTGAGATACTTGCTGGATAGAGCAGAGCTGCTCCACCACTGTGTGGCTTCTCTGATCCAGGCTCAAGAGCTGTAAAACCACAAGGCATCTCCTTACACCAATGAAATAAGGGATGGGGAATGGAAGAAACGGCTTGTCCTGGAGAAGTTGGGGGTGGAAAGTGGTCCAGTGAGGAGGATCCAGAGGGGAGGATGGGCCTTCTTGCATTTGTGGTCTGTTGCTGCTGCTAAGAACATTGGCCCAATGGACCATGAAAGCCATCTATTGTCCTGCTGCTCCACATGACAACAGTGGCATGCTCCTTTCCCCATACTGACATATCCAAAGAGTGGTTTCCGCTTTCCCCTACATGACATTATAAAGGACAGTTTTCCTAGAGAAATAATGGCGACTAAGTATAGTCTATTGAGGCTGAGCCCACACCAGTAGCTGGCCAAATGCAGTAGAATCCACTTTGAGCTACAAAAGTGACTGCACCAATAGCTATTTGGCCTGATCTGAGTTAAAGGGAACCTTTCAGGTAGTTTTAGGACCCCCAAACACCACCAGCTATTGCACCCAGTGCAGCATTAGAATAAGGTCACTGAGTCCCAAAACTGATGCCAAAAGCAAAAAATGAATTACCTTATGGAAATGTCTATATATGCAAATTACATACACATAGTCACAGTCCTGGACAGGACTTCAGGCAGAGGCAGGACATAGGAGTGGGCCCGGCTGCTGGAGGGAACTTATCAGTCATGGCTTATTGGCATAATATAGTGCAGAATAACCACCCAGGGCCATGACTAAGAGCACAGAGGTCCGACCCACAATGACTACCGGGGGTTAATTTGTATACACAGAGATGTCCTTTCAAAAGCTAACAACTTTGGTTTTTGGCATCAGTTTTTGGGACTCAGTGACATGATTCTAATGTGCTATACTGGATGCAATAGCTGCTAGTCATGGTTGGGGTTCCAAATGACTGGGTGTGTATTGCGGTCTCCTTGACACACATTTCCTTAAGGATGCCTGAAGATGCAATGGAGAAGAAGGAGGAGAAGAAGCAGACAGTGATGTTTATAACAATGTCCAGGTGTGAATGTGACCTGGCTACAAGGAAGCTCACAGAGAGAAAGAGTAGGGTTTTGCTCTCGAGCTGGTGGTGCTTTTTAATGTTCGTATGGAGAGGCTAATGGCTAATTTTCTGCTAATCTTATACAGTGCCGTGGATTTGTTGGATGGATGATCCAGTTGTCATAGAAAAAGATCTCCCAGACTTTCTTTAAGATGTTTTTAAATAGACTGTCTTTAAAAGGTTTGAAAAGATTTCAGGTGGACTCTTATAACCTGTTGTCGTTGATGTTTGTACAAAAAAAAACTACTAGTACCCCATCCCCTGCATTCAGGGAGGCACAGGAGACAGGAAGACAGCTGAAAGAAGCGGAGCTCACAATTCCCTTTACTTGGCACAGTTTCATTCAGTTAGACAGCAACATGGAGGCCCAATTGACTTACAGCAGCAGGGTGCACACAAAGGGCACTTTACACACATGACAGGAGTGTCTATGCTCTTCACCCCTTCCTCAGCACTTTTCCCTGTGTCGATCTGGGGCAATCCCTGGGATCTCTATTTGGGAAATACAGAACATGTCTCAGCTGTGAACACCTCATGGTTTCCATACTGTCCAGTAGTGGAGAGGTTTGGTTCTGCGAGCTTGGGGTCTGGTGACGTGGGACTGCCTGTTAACCCTAACTGCCACTAACTAACCCTACAGCGCCAGTAAATACGAAAAGCCAGTTATAACCAGTGCACAATTAGTACAAAACAGAAAAAATAGTGTTCATCAATAAAGCGGCAAAAGTCCTTAGCCATGACCCGCTGGTGGACACTGCACACCTTTTTACTTGAATGGAAGCTGCAGTGACTCAGAGAACAGAGCTGTTTGCATCTTGTTCCATTCTCTGTATGTCGGCTACTGGGAAAAGCTGATCAATGGGGGTGTTGGATGTTGGACCCCACCAATCTGATATTTACAACCTATCTTTAGGTTAGGTCATTAATATTTTTTGCCCAGAAAACCCCTTTAAGAATAGACTGATTTTCAAATACCTGTATATCTCCTTTAAGATTATAAAAATTCATATGGTGGAATTTACTATGAATGGTGTCTCAATGTAAAGTTTTCCATGATATTTGTTTTCTAAAATTTTTCTTTCATCTATCCATTACAGAAATGTTGGCAAGGACCTGAATTTTAAGGCACAACATGAATAGCCAAATCTACTCAGGGAAATTGTTTGTTTTACTTCTGATGATCTCCATGTTTTTTTCTGGTTACTTCTACTACGAAAGAAAAATAGAACTTAACAATTGGCTTCAAAATTCTATAAGATTACTGCAGAGAAAAAAAACTGTGAATAATAAGACTTACCCGGCTTTCCAGCACCCCCTGGCTCCTCCGTATCCATATCCATACAAGTTCCTCATTAACCAACCAGACAAGTGCAAGGACCGGAAGCCTTTCCTTGTTATAATGGTGCTTGTAGGGAGTCCGGATGTGGAGGCTAGACATACGATCCGGGAAACATGGGGTAACGAAAGTATTTATGATGTTGATGTGGTCAGGATATTTCTGGTGGGTCTACCTCGGGTTGCCCCTGACCGAATCCAGTTGTTGTTGGAGGAAGAAAGTGAGGCTTTTGGGGACATCATTCTACAAGACTTCATGGACACCTATTACAACTTGACATTGAAAACCTTGATGGGTATGGAATGGGTGGCCAAATTCTGTTCTTCTGCCAGCTATGTCATGAAGGCAGACAACGACAATTTTTTTTAATGTAGACTACTTGGTCCATCAGTTACTTCATCCAGACTTACCAGTGCGTAACAATTACTTCTCAGGAGAGATAATTAGATATGCTAGCCCTAGGAGGAACAAGGGTTTTAAGTGGTATGTACCTAAGGAAATCTATCCAAATAACACCTACCCACCCTACTGCTCAGGCCCTGGATATGTCTTTTCAGCAGATTTGGCAAAAAAAATCTATGATGTGGCCCAAGAAACTAGGGTTATCCCCATGGAAGACGTTTTTATTGGAATTTGCCTGTATGAGCTCCATATTTCACCTACCAACATCCCTAGAGGTAAATTTCATGGCTACAGACTGGAATATAACCTTTGCAAGTACAAGAATATCATCACAGCGCACCATTATGCTGGAACAGAGTTACGAACTGTATGGGCAGACTTTTGGGCTAAGAAATCTCAGAAGTGCTAAGAAAAAATAGACATTTTTATATGAATCATGAATGGACTGGAGAGAAAAAACATTTTTCAATAATTCACTTGAAAATACTGAGGACTTTTCGTGATGAGACTTTTTGAGAAATTTATATGGACATGGTGCAATATATGGCCAGGAGCAGTCTGCTTTGAAACAACTTTTTAGCCCATTCCCTATTCGAAGTTTACTAAGCTGCAGCTGGGTGCCATATTGTTCAGTCTGCATCCACTGATTTCAATAGGAGCCGTATAATTATAAATATTTCCTTTGGTACCATTGGGAGATGGGCACATACTAAGTGATTCCCTATATATATTTTCTATTTATTTAAAGGCTATGGATGTCTTTTCAACTTTTTAAATAGTCAATATTAAAGATTCCCTACCATTTTCTTACTGCAGAGTCTGCGTGACTCCTTCATCTAGCTGGCTGTCCTGCTGCTTCTTAGGTGCATTTGGCAACACAGTGCTGCTGACTCTATCAGCACTCTCTGTTCTTCTAAATCCTTTTCTTATTGTTAGCCTAGATTCACACGACCCAAATTACACATAGTTTGATCCTTCTCTTGGGCTAGATATCTCTTGGCTACTTTGTCTTATAGCCTTTACCTTTTGCCCTTCAATCTGCACATATATTTGCACATATTTACATATTGTTTGCACATATATTTATTATTAATGCTATTATATTAGCTGCCAGGTTATAATATTGATTCCAATATACAGGAGCTATACTAATCATATTTGTATATCTGTGGAACTGACATACTATAAACTTCGGATATCCCAATGAGATGGGTCAGAAAAGTAAGAAATGTGTCAAAGCAGAGAGGAGAGAATGGAAAGACTAGGTAAAAGTAGAGGAGGGAGGTGGTTTACTAGATACAGTCATATGAGTTTGGGCACCCCTATTAATCTTAATCATTTTTAGTTCTAAATATTTGGGTGTTTGCAACAGCCATTTCAATTTGATATATCTAATAACTGATGGACACAGTAATATTTCAGGATTGAAATGAGGTTTATTGTACTAACAGAAAATGTGCAATATGCATTAAACCAAAATTTGACCGGTGCAAAAATTTGGGTACCCTTGTCATTTTATTGATTTGAATACTCCTAACTACTTTTTACTGACTTACTGAAGCACAAAATTGGTTTTGTAACCTCACTGAGCTTTGAACTTCATAGCCAGGTGTATCCAATCATGAGAAAAGGTATTTAAGGTGGCCAATTGCAAGTTGTTCTCCTATTTGAATCTCCTCTGAAGAGTGGCATCATGGGCTCCTCAAAACAACTCTCAAATGATCTGAAAACAAAGATTGTTCAACATAGTTGTTCAGGGGAAGGATACAAAAAGTTGTCTCAGAGATTTAACCTGTCAGTTTCCACTGTGAGGAACATAGTAAGGAAATGGAAGACCACAGGGACAGTTTTTGTTAAGCCCAGAAGTGGCAGGCCAAGAAAAATATCAGAAAGGCAGAGAAGAAGAATGGTGAGAACAGTCAAGGACAATCCACAGACCACCTCCAAAGAGCTGCAGCATCATCTTGCTGCAGATGGTGTCACTGTGCATCGGTCAACAATACAGCACACTTTGCACAAGGAGAAGCTGTATGGGAGAGTGATGCGAAAGAAGCCGTTTCTGAAAGCACGCCACAAACAGAGTCGCCTGAGGTATGCAAAAGCACATTTGGACAAGCCAGCTTCATTTTGGAAGAAGGTCCTGTGGACTGATGAAACAAAGATTGAGTTGTTTGGTCATACAAAAAGGCGTTATGCATGGCGTCAAAAAAACACAGCATTCCAAGAAAAACACTTGCTACCCACTGTAAAATTTGGTGGAGGTTCCATCATGCTTTGGGGCTGTGTGGCCAATGCCGGCACCGGGAATCTTGTTAAAGTTGAGGGTCGCATGGATTCAACTCAGTATCAGCAGATTCTTGAGAATAATGTACAAGAATCAGTGACGAATTTGAAGTTACGCCGGGGATGGATATTTCAGCAAGACAATGATCCAAAACACAGCTCCAAATCTACTCAGGCATTCATGCAGAGGAACAATTACAATGTTCTGGAATGGCCATCCCAGTCCCCAGACCTGAATATCATTGAACATCTGTGGGATAATTTGAAGCGGGCTGTCCATGCTCGGCGACCATCAAACTTAACTGAACTGGAATTGTTTTGTAAAGAGGAATGGTCAAAAATACCTTCATCCAGGATCCAGGAACTGATTAAAAGCTACAGGAAGCGACTAGAGGCTGTTATTTTTGCAAAAGGAGGATCTACTAAATATTAATGTAATTTTTCTGTTGAGGTGCCCATACTATTGCACCGGTCAAATTTTGGTTTAATGCATATTGCACATTTTCTGTTAGTACAATAAATCTCATTTCAATCCTGAAATATTACTGTGTCCATCAGTTATTAGATATATCAAATTGAAATGGCTTTTGCAAACACCCAAATATTTAGAACTAAAATTGATTAAGATTAATAGGGGTGCCCAAACTTTTTCATATGACTGTAGGTAGAGGAGGGATAGGGAAGGCAGAATAATAAAAGGTATTCCAGAGGAGCAATACTTGTTGGTGAGCACTGTCATCCTGTTTTGGTTCTGCAAGGAGATTTTCCATACAACGTACAGTGCCTTGCTAAAGTATTCATACTCCTTGAACTTTTTCACATTTTGTCACCTTACAACCACAAACTTAAATGTATTTTATTAAGATTTGAAGTGATAACCAAGACAAAGTAGCAGATAATAGTGAATGAAAATGATACATGGTTTTCAAAATTTTAATCAAATAAAATTTTGAAAAGTCTGACGAGCAAAAGTATTCAGCTCCAGGTACTCTGATACCCCTAAATAAAATCTAGTGCTCACAATTGCCACCTTCTCCAAGATGGCGCCGCTGGAGTGGCAGCCTGTTAAGCAGCTCTGAGACTCTCTCTCTTATTTTTTTCTTTCTTTGTCTTGTTTTTTTTTTTTTTTATCTCTCTACTTAAATGGACTTTACACTATGAAGAACACACAAAGACTTGGAATTGGACCTTTGTGATACTTTTTTGTTTTTATCTGTCTTTTTGTTCTGCTTGAAATGGGAACTTTTGTGTCTGCAGTCAATTCCTTTGTCTACACAAGAGAGAAACTTTTGCAGCTTAGAGACACAGCAGGGCTGCATACCATTTGTCCACCCATCCCCTAAGAGCTCTGGAGAAAGAAAAAGCGGAGGAGGGGCTGCAGAGCAGGAACTCTTCAGAGGATTAAAAAGAGGCGTTACCAACCAGCTCTTCCCTCCATCATTATGGGCAATGTGAGATCTCTTGCAAACAAGATGGATGAACTAACAGCGCTCACCAGGCATCATCAGGCGTTTCGGGTGTGCAGCATGATGCTACTTACAGAGACTTGGCTCACTGAAGTTACTCCTGACCCTCTGGTCTCCTTGGATGGTTTTAAACTCCTTCAGGCAGACAGGACAAGGGAGAGCGGTAAGAGGAAAGGTGGAGGGCTGGCAATGTTTGTGAATAATAGATGGTGCAATCCTAGGCACATTGTGATTAAGGAGCAAACTTGCTGTAAGGACATTGAACTATTAGCTGTGAGCATGAGACCTTTCTATCTACCAAGGGAACTATCACATGTCATCGTGATAGCTGCATATGTCCCCCCCTCTGCGAAAGCTGCCGCTGCCTGCGAGGTCCTACAAGCCACGCTGAGCCATTTACAATCACAACACCCCCAGGACCTCCTTCTTGTGTCTGGCGATTTCAACCATGCCTCTCCATAATCCACACTGCCCAGTTTCACACAGTATGTAACCTGCCACACAAGAGACAACAAAACACTGGACTTGTTCTTTGCCAACGTGAGGGAGGCATATAACTCATCAGCCCTACCGCCCCTGGGGAGATCGGATCACAACCTAGTGCATCTCCGACCTGTGTACAAGCCACTTGTACGTAGAGAACCAGCTGTCACCCGCACAGTGAGGATATGGTCCGAGGAGAGTGATGAGGCTCTGAGGGATTGTTTTGACACAACCGCATGGGAAGTTCTGCAGGATTCTTATGGAGAAGATATAGAAGAACTCACACACTGCATAACAGACTACATTAATTTTTGTGTGGACAACACAGTACCCACAAAAGTGGTGAGGTGCTTTTCCAACAACAAACCATGGATTAACTCTGATATAAAAACACTACTCAAGGAGAAAAAGATGGCATTCAGGACAAGAGATAAGGAGGGGTTGAGGGAAGTACAAAAGGAGCTGAGGCATCAAATCAGGCAAGGAAAAGCCAGTTATAAGGAAAAAATGGAAAAGCTAATGGAAAGAAAAGACATAAGGGGGTCTGGGAGGGGCTTAAGTCAATTTCGGGTCATAAACAGTCTGTCTGCCAGATTGAGGCAGATGTTAATTGGCTTAATGAACTAAACCTATTCTTCAACAGATTTGATCACACACCAGCTCCTCCCACCCCAGCATGTCCTTCAGCTCTCCCCACCACAATGACTTCACCTCATTCACCCCATGTGGCTACTTCCCAACAGACCAGTAAATCCAGAAATCTGTCTTTATCTGACCACAGTCTGACCTTCACACGGGCCCAGGTGAGGAAGGAGATGAAAAAGATCAAGGCAAGGAAAGCCGCAGGGCCAGATGACATCAGTGCAAGGCTAATTAAGACTTGTGGGGACCAACTGTGTGGTATAATTACATATATGTATAATATGAGCCTGAGGCAGGAAATAGTCCCTGAATTATGGAAATCTTCTTGTGTGGTACCAGTTCCAAAGAAACCTCACCCTATGGACCTCAACGACTACAGACCTGTAGCACTGACATCCCACCTGATGAAGATCTTAGAGAGATTGGTTCTCACACATCTTTGCCCTCTAGTGAGCCCCGCTATGGACCCTCTCCAGTTTGCTTATCGGCCAGGCATTGGGGTAGATGGTGCCATCATCCACCTTCTGCACAGGGCTCTGTCTCACCTGGAGAAACCAGGGAACACGGTGAGAATAATGTTCTTTGATTTCTCCAGTGCTTTTAACACCATACAGCCCAGCTTACTGAGAGACAAGCTGGGCCTTGCTGGAGTGGACCACCACCTCTCCAACTGGATCCTAGACCACTTCACAAATTGACCTCAATACGTGAGAGCCCAAGACTGTGTGTCAGGTACCGTGATCTGTAATACGGGTGCACCTCAGGGTACGGTTCTCGCCCCTTTCCTCTTCACACTGTACACTGCTGATTTTAGGTGCAACTCATCTAGCTGCTACCTACAGAAGTATTCTGACGACTCTGCAATAGTAGGCCTCATCACAGACGATGATGACAGGGAGTACAGAGAACTGAACCGGTTTTTTGTGGACTGGTGCCACCAGAACCACCTGAAGATTAACGCGGGGAAGACCAAGGAGATGGTGGTGGACTTCCGTAAAGGCAGATGCCCTCCAAAACCAGTGGACATCCTGGGGACAGGCATCGAGATTGTGAACATCTATAAGTACCTGGGTTTGCTCCTTAATAATAAGCTGGACTGGGCAGATCACATGGAGGTCCTGTACAGGAAGGACCACAGCAGGCTCTACCTGCTTAGGAAGCTGAGAGCCTTTGGAATCCGGGGGGCACTTCTTAGGACTTTCTTCAACTCGGTAGTGGCATCAGCCATCTTCTTTGGAGTGGCCTGCTGGGGGAGCAGTATATCAACCAGGGACAGAAATAAACTTGACAAGCTGATTAGAAGGGCCAGCTCTGTCCTGGGGAGCCCACTGGACCCAGTGCAGGTGGTGGGTGACAGAAGGATACTGTCCGTGGTGAGCTCCATGCAGAAGAAGAAGTCCCATCCCATGCATGAGACTGTGATTGCGCGGGGCAGTACTGTCAGTGACCGACTGCTCCACCCTAGGTGTGAGAAGGAGCGCTATCGGAAGTCTTTCCTCCCCACCGCGGTTAGGCTGTACAACCAACACCGACCTAAGCGGAGATCAGGCCATACAGAGAACTGAAATATCTCTCTGCCTGTTAAATCCCCCCCTCCCCCCTCTGCTACGTCCTATCTGTCTGTCTGCTATCAATGTAATGCCTCTCACCTTGGAACATTCCTGTACATGTTGTATTTGTATTTGTATCTGCTTATCTTATCTTTGCTGCTGTAACACACTGAATTTCCCCATTGTGGGACTATTAAAGGACTATTATTATTATTATTATTATTATTATTATTATTAAGAAGTCACTTAATGAGTTAAGAGTCCAAGCTGTGTGTAATTTAGTCACATTATAAATATAATTGTTCTGTGAAGGCCTTAGTGGTTTGTTAGAGAACACTAGTGAACAAACAGCGTCGTGAAGACCAAGGAACTCACCAGACAGGTCAGAGATAAAGTTGTGGAGAAGTTTAAAACAGGGTTAGCTTATAAAAACATATCCCGAGCTTTGAGCATCCCAAGGAGCACTGTTCAATCCATCATCCAAAAATGGAAAAAGTATTCTACAACTGCAAACCTAACAAGACATGGCCGTCCACCTAACTAACAGATCGAGCAAGGAGAGCACTGGTCAGAGAAGCAGCCAAGAGGCCCATGGTCACTCTGGAGGAGCTGCAGAAATCCACAGCTCAGGTCGGAGAATCTGTCCACCGGACAACTACAGTGGGGAAAAAAAGTATTTAGTTAGCCACCAATTGTACAAATTCTCCCACTTAAAAAGATGAGGCCGGCCTGTAATTGACATCATAGGTAGACCTCAACTATGAGAGACAAAATGAGAAAACAAATCCAGAAAATCACATTGTCTGATTTTTAAAGAATTTATTTGCAAATTATGGTGGAAAATAAGTATTTGGTCACCTACAAACAAGCAAGATTTCTGGCTCTCACAGATATGTAACTTCTTCTTTAAGAGGCTCCTCTGTCCTCCACTCATTACCTGTAGTAATGGCTCCTGTTTGACATTGTTATCAGTATAAAAGACACCTGTCCACAACCTCAAACAGTCACACTCCAAACTCCACTATGGTGAAGACCAAAGAGCTCTGGAAGGACACCAGAAACAAAATTGTAGACCTGCACCAGGCTGGGAAGACTGAATCTGCAATAGGCAAGCAGCTTGGTGTGAAGAAATCAACTGTGGGAGCAATAATTAGAAAATGGAAGACATACAAGACCACTGATAATCTCCCTCCATCAGGGGCTCCACGCAAGATCTCACCCCGTGGGGTCAAAATGATCACAACTGGTGATCAAAAATCCCAGAACCACACGGGGGGACCTAATGAATGACCTGCAGAAAGCTGGGACTAACGTAACAAGGGCTACCGTCAGTAACACACTACGCCGCCAGGGACTCAGATCCTGCAGTGCCAGACGTGTCCCCCTGCTTAAGCCAGTACATATCCGGGCCCGTCTGAAGTTTGCTAGAGAGCATTTGGATGTTCCAGAAGAGTATTGGGAGAATGTCATATGGTCAGATGAAACCAAAGTAGAACTGTTTGGTAGAAACACAACTCGTCGTGTTTGGAGGAGAGTGAATGCTGAGTTGCATCCAAAGAACACCATACCTACTGTGAAGCATGGGGGTGGCAACATCATGCTTTGGGGCTGTTTCTCTGAAAAGAGACCAGGACGACTGATCCGTGTACATGAAAGAATGAATGGGGCCATGTATCGTGAGATTTTGAGTGCAAACCTCCTTCCATCAGCAAGGGCATTGAAGATGAAACGTGGCTGGGTCTTTCAGCATGACAATGATCCCAAGCACACCGCCAGGGCAACGAAGGAGTGGCTTCGTAAGAAGCATTTCAAGGTCCTGGAGTGGCCTAGCCAGTCTCCAGATCTCAACCCCATAGAAAACCTTTGGAGGGAGTTGAAAGTCCGTGTTGCCCAGCGACAGCCCCAAAACATCCCTGCTCTAGAGGAGATCTGCATGTAGGAATGGGCCAACATACCAGCAACAGTGTGTGCCAACCTTGTGAAGACTTACAGAAAACATTTGACCTCTGTCATCGCCAACAATGGATATATAACAAAGTATTGAGATGAACTTTTGTTATTGACCAAATACTTATTTTCCACCATAATTTGCAAATAAATTCTTTAAAAAATCAGACAATGTGATTTTCTGGATTTGTTTTCTCATTTTGTCTCTCATAATTGAGGTCTGCCTATGATGACAATTACAGGCCGGCCTCATCTTTATAAGTGGGAGAACTTGCACAATTGGTGGCTGACTAAATACTTTTTTCCCCCACTGTATAAGTTGTGCACTCCACAAATCTGGCCTTTATGGAAGAGTAGCAAAAAACCATTGTTGAAGTAAAGACATAAGAAGTTCCGTTTGCAGTTTCCCACAAGCCATATAGGGGACACAGAAAACATGTAGAAGAAGGTGCTCTGGTCAGATGAGACCAAAGGTGAACTTTTTTACCTAAATGCAAAGCGCTATGTGTGGTAGAAAAGTAACCCTGCTCATCACCCCTGAACACACCATCCCCACTGTGACACATGGCGAGCGCAGCATCATGCTGGGGGGAGGCTTCTCTTCAGCAGGGACAGAGAAGCTGCTCAGAGGTGATGGGAAGATGGATGGAGCTAAATACAGGGCAATCCTGGAAGAAAACCTGTTGGAGGCTGCAAAAGACTTGAGACTGGGAAGGAGATTCACCTTCCAGAAAGACAATGACCCTAAACCTACAGCCAGAGCTCCAGTGGAATGGTTTAGATCAGAGAATATTCATGTGTTAGAATGACCCAGTCACAGTCCAGCCCTAAATCCCATTGAGCATCTGTGGTAAGACATGAAAATTGCTGTTCACAGACGCTCCATCCAATCTGGCTGAGCTTGAGCTATTTTGCAAAGAAGAATGGGCAAAAATCTCAGTCTCTAGATGTGCAAATCTGGTAGAGACAGACCCCAAAAGATTTGCAGCTGGAATTGCAGTGAAGGGCGGCTCTACAGAGTATTGATATAGGGGGGCTGAAGACTTTTGCACATCACACTTTTCAGATTTTTATGTGATTATAATTTTGTAAACCATGTATCATTTTCCTTCCACTTCACAATTATCTGTTACTTTGTGTTGGTTATCACTGACAATCTCAATAAAAATACATTTAAGTTTGTGGTTGTAAGGTGACAAAATGTGAAAAAGTTCAAGGGGCATGAATACTTTTGCAAGCCACTGTATGTAGAGAATTTCCTGCAACCAAGACATCAAAGAGGGGGGAGAGGTTGACTTCCATAACCTAGGAATAACGGATCTAGCCATGACTAGTAAAAAGTTGAGACGCTTACAGATGTGTTTTGTAAACTTATGGGGGATAGATAGAGAGGAGGAGAGGGGTATTTATGATGTTGATGTGGTCAGGATATTTCTGGTGGGTCTACCTCGGGTTTCTCCTGACCGAATCCAGTTGTTGTTGGAGGAAGAAAGTGAGGCTTTTGGGGACATCATCCAACAAGACTTCATGGACACCTATTACAACTTGACATTGAAAACCTTGATGGGTATGGAATGGGTGACCAAATTCTGTTCTTCTGCCAGCTATGTCATGAAGGCAGACAGCGACATCTTTAATAATGTAGACTACTTGCTCCATCAGCTACTTCATCCAGACTTACCGGTGCGTAACAATTACTTCGCAGGAGAAATAAAGGCCAATACTGGACCTATGAGGAGCAAGGCTTATAAGTGGTACGTGCCTAAGGAAATCTATCCAAATAACACCTACCCACCCTATTGCTCAGGTCCTGGATATGTCTTTTCAGCAGATTTGGCAAAAAAAATCTATGATGTGGCTCAAAATATTAGGGTTATCCCCATGGAAGATGCTTTTATAGGAATTTGCTTGTATGGGCTCCATATTCCACCTACCAACCCCCCTGGAGGTAAATTTAATGTCTACAGATTTGAATATGACCTTTGCAAATTTAAGAGTGTTGTCACAGTGCATCATTATGCTGGAAAAGAGTTACGAATTGTATGGGCAGACTTTTGGGCTAAGAAATCTCAGAAGTGCTAATACAAAAAAATGAACATTTTTAATATGAATCCTAAATGGATTGGAGAAAAAAAAACATTTATTGATAATTTACATTTAAAAAAAAAATATTGTGAAGAGACTTTATATGGACATGGCGCAATATAGGGCCATTAAATGAGCAGTCTGCTTTGGACAACTTTTGGTCCCATATAATTGTTAATTTTCCCCTTGGCACCATAAGAAGATGAGAACATACTAAATGATTCCCTAGGTAGTAGATGAACGACAGAAGCGGACAGAGTGCCTTGTTGTCAGTACCCGAACATCCCCCTTAAGAATTATACAATTTAGCTGGGAGATTTTATATATATTTCTATTTATTTAAAGGCTCTGGATTCCTTTCCAACGTTCTGAATAGTCTTCATTAAACGTTTTCTGCCATTTTGTTGCTGCAGAGTCTGTGTGACTCCTTCATCTAGATGGTTGTCCTGCTGCTTCTTACATATAAGTGGCAGCACACTGCTGCTGGCTCTGTCTGCTCTCTCACTGCTCCCCATTCCCTTTCTTAGTGGTAAGGAAGACTACTCAATTCTGAACTACTTATATGGGCAAGTATTCAGACATGGAAATAGTGCACAGACCTTTCTTGTGTCAACATGTGCTGGTGCGCCTGTTTTTGCCTGTGGTTTTTGGCTTTGCACACAGTAGAAGGCTGAGGCCCCACGTTGCAGAAACGCATCTTTTTTTGTTGCAGATTTTGCTGAGGATTTTTGAGCCAAAGTCAAGAGTGGCTTGAAAAGGAAAGGGAAATATAAAAGTTTCCCTTCTGTTAAATCCACTTCTGACTTTGGCTCAAAAAACTGTAGCAAAATCTGCAACAAAAAAAACGATGTGTTTCCGCAACATGGGACCTTAGCCTAAAAGTTGATTTTCTCGGCAGAAAAACTGCACTTTGACATAAAAACCGGTAAATTTACTATGTCACTAAGTGCCACAACTAAAGCATATTAGTGGTTTTGAAAAGATTTTGGTGGTGTTAGATTGAGTCTAGTAGACTCCCTATAAGGCCCCCATACCCAAGAGCAAAGTCAGATGACCCCATCAATTTCAGCTGGAGAAGTTCACTATCTTATGTGTATTGAAGCCAAAACAAAATCCCTTTTTTATTTTTCTGAAAAACACAAAAAAATTCTTTCTGCAGCCATATATTAATACTCCTGTGTAAGAGTTGGGTAATGCGAATTTTTTTGCAGGGCAAGTTGTAGTTGTTACCATTTTGGGGAATGTCATGTGTAATGTTTTCATCATCTTATTTTCAGTTTTTGAGGGGAGGCAAAATGGCGACAAAACAGCGATTCGGCTATTTTGATTATTTTCCTGTTCATCGTATGGTATAAATGTTAATAGTTTTATAGATTTTTATAGCTTGGGCATTGTAGGTTGTGGGGATACCTAATGTAATTTTGTTCCTTTTATTTATTTTCAGATGTGATCGAGGGAAAGTGAGAGATTAGAACTTTGATATTTTTAAAAATATTTTTATAATTTCATTTTTAGAACCTGTTGGGAGTTGGAGACAGTAGAAGTAGAGGAGACTCAGCGACTATGGTAACCACTCACCTATGGTAAACCCTTCCCACTCCGCTCCATTCTATTACGTCCCGCTGAGACCCAGGACTAGCCGCTGGAGTGGGAAGTTATTCAGCAGCTTAACCCTTCAGATACCATGGTCAATAGCGATCATGGCATCTGGGTGGTTCAGGGGCAAGATCACCCCACCACCACCCTTGGATCCCTCACAATAAGACTGTGGGTTCTGAGGGGTTGCCATGAAAGCCACATGGCCAAGCAATGGCCCCCCCGGCTGCCTGTCCCTATTGCACACAGGGATCCTAGGTTGTGATGTACTACGATATTGCAGTACATTACACTGGGGATCAGCATATAGGGCTCCATCTCGGGCCGTATCGGTGTCCGAGGCCAGGAAAGAATACGTCTCCTCTGCTGAATACAGCCTTTGGCATGTTTGAGAGCTTTTGACATTTTTATTTATTTGTTTTGTGCTTTTACAAGTGTATTGAAACTTTATTGAAGGTGTGGGGTATGTTATGCTTCAGTACATGTACAGATGTAAAAAATGTACTGCATTGAATAGAAAAGAAAAGACAACCAGAAATATATATATATATATATATATATATATAGAGAGAGAGAGAGAGAGAGAGAGAGAGAGAGAGGGGGAAATAATTTTGCTACTCCCAATGGCAGCAACCTCAATGGCAGACGGTATTGGCCACCCAGTACAGACCGACCAATAATAGCGATTGTAGTAGTGGTACCACTGTACGACCCCCTGATACACGGTAGTGTATGGTGCTATGTATAGCACCTATCACTGTTGGAGGCTGCCCAACAGAATTGATCGGTCAATAGCAGCAATTGCCAGGGAGGACTCTTAGCCCCTAGGCTACATGAGAAGTTTGCCTGCCATCATGGACCACTAAACACACCAACGCACAATTACAGCGGTTTGTGCCAAGTTCTTGGCGGGTGCGTCAAATATGGGTCGTCCCTGTGGGGCTATACCTGGGGTACCCAGCTTCCTCAGGGCATTCTACTGCCCCTTGATCTCAGGCTTTAGCTCACTTTTTGCCCACATCTTAATCAACTTAGTCCACTAGCCTCTCTGTGTAATACAATATTGTTATATAATCCAATAACATGGAATAAAAAATAAAAAAACTACAAAAAGCATACAAATCCCACTGGTTTTTCTTAGATGACTGTAAATTGCTTCCTGAATTCTGATATGTGAGTGTTATTCTGGTAGAATTTATGGTCCAGTAGATTCTAAATGGCTTCATTGTTGTCATGAAATCTCTCATGTGCGGCATGTTAACGTCTAAACTCGCACAGGTGTATATGGATAAGGATAGGGTTACATGGTCACATCCCGCAACCAAAGATTGTGACTGCTCTACTAATGTTAGAGACTGGATTCACATTACAACCCCTTGTCGCAAAAAATGCTCTACTATTTAGTAACTTGTAAGATACAAGCCACTTCAGCCTGCGGCCTACAAGGTGCCCTGAGACGTCTGTGTCCCGGAGCAGGTGGGGTGGTTACGTTTTGCACCTTCCGAGCCAGGACACAAGCATGTTTAATTCCTGGTGCTTTGTAGGCCGCAGGGCCTGACGTGACTTGCATCCTTAGTGCCATGGGATCGGAGGTATATGAGCATAACTTTATGTTTTTTTTACTCACATTTTAATAGAAGAAGGGATATTGCATATTAGAGGGCAATTGGGGGTATTACAAATTTGAGGCTATAACAATATAAGGGGGCACTAGGGAATTTAATAAAAGGGTACATCATTTATAAGACATAGCAATGGGGGGCAGTATAAATATAATGAACAATAAAAATATAAGGCTCAGTTCACTTCTGCGTCGGAGTCTCCATCGGAGTGTTCGCCTACAATTGCTCCATATGTATCCGCTGTTTTAGTGATCAGTTTGTCCGTTGTTCTGGTCCTCCTCTGGACACCCCAACACAGGTGTGAACGTAGCGTAAGGGGGCATTGGGGCAGTACGAATGGGGTTTACCTCTGCAGCCCCGTTTACTACATTGTGGAGGGTAACTGGGGAGGCTAGTTGGGAAGGAAAAGGAAGCAGAGTTCAGGCTTCCCCAATTACCCTGCACAAATTAAGTTAAAGGGCCCCTGGGAGTCTGGGGTGTATATTAGTAATAAAGTTTAACTCGTACAGAAAATGCACTGTAAGCTTTAATATTCCCCAGATAACCCCATAAATACAAGGGGGGTATTAGAGCATAATTATTAGGGACATTATTAATACAAGGAGACATATGAGGGAATAATTAATAATAGGGGAATTGGGCAGGATTCATTTTAGGTGGCACTCAGAGGCATTATTAGTTAGGGGGAATTATTCATTGAGGGGGCACATTATTAAATAAAAAGGGATATGGGGGTATTATTCATTTCTAGGGTATTTTATATTATGCATTTTATAACTGGGGGTAGCAGCAGGATGTGGGCTTTGTGCAGGTGAGGACAACATGTCTTGAAATGTGAGGAGCCAAAGATGTCTGTCTTACAAACATTACAAAGACAAGTTACAGCTGGAGAAGTTGTCATGGCGGTCTGGATGATAGAGATGAGAAATGTGAAAGATTACAGTCAGAGAAGTCACCTGTAAGTCACAACAGACCATACAGACCACTGCCATGAGAGGCCCCAACCATGTTTAGCCAGACTTTTTATAATGTACATTAATAACCAGACAGGGCACTTAGTTATGGTATATGTGGAGTGGTCACAGTTTTATTAACCATAAGATCTTAAACAACCGTTTTTCATAGAACAAAAACTAGAAACTTGTTCAGTGATTTCTCCTGAACCCGATCCCCTCACCATCCAATAAACAAATAAATGGCCCAAGATCCGAACTTGTGGCCTGGGAGAACCTGGGGAAATCAAACTGACAGACAACAGAGAAAGGGGATAAATTCGGGCAATTCAGGATAAACACAAAATTTTACTTCAGGAGCAGCACTGCCTTAATGGTTTTTTACCATCCTCGCCCATCCCTAAGGCATTAGCCTCCATTGCAGCACTGATTCGAAATGAAAGCGTACCAAATTCAGTTGCATTCAAACAGATATCAAGCAACATTTTAATTCTGCCTTAAAATGATAATGGGTAGGGGGCAATCCTTCTGCATGTACCAAATACATTAACCAAAGCATATTCCCTCAGCAAATGGACTGGACATATACCCTCACCAACCATCCCAATAGTGAGCCACTCACCTCTCCCATACTGGTCCGCCTTAGACCATATACAGTACTTGTCCTGCAAAGTCACCACATGTTCCACCCAAAGTCCTCCTGGCCGCGCAGCACTCCACAATACCAATTCACCTCCGGCAACACCGCAAAGAAAGCCAGTAAGAAGCTGGCCTTAAACAGACAACTCTCATAGAATCAGAACAAACTGAACCGATGGTTACTGGGAGGCAAGGCGAAGAATACCGGTTGTCCTGATCTGGGCCCAAGGAACCTTAGTCCAACACTGGTCATATTATATGTGACATGGGCACTTTATGTGGCAGTCATGTCGCAAAAAGGGACATGGTCAGTAGATTTCATGCCCTGGACACAAAAGGGGGGCATGTCATGCCCCAAAAAGGAGTGTGCAACACCCCTGACAGAGATGGGGCTTTTAAAAATGGGGCATGGCCATGCAGAAAATTTTGTGCTTATTTCCCTTGCATACTGAAAAAGTTGGCAAGTACAGTAGGTAGACACGGAGTTGGCAGCAAAGTTGGCCTTAAAGAAAGTAACTTTGATGTTGACTAAAATTAATTATACTAATTAGTATTCTATGACCTGCGGGAACTGAGTACACCCTGTCATTTGCACAGGTGTCTAGATTGAGCATGCTGCCCAGGCATAAAGGTTGCACAAAATTAACCCTTTGTCTGCAAGACTGCTGCGAGGAATATGTATTACAAGCATGAATTATTTTCTTGATCCCACCCACTTGGTGTTTATTAGGGTCTGCATCCCTGTTTAAGAGGATCTCTGTATAGAGAAATCAATTTACAAAACAAGGGTGCAGGAGTGCAGAGAAGATTATATTATATATTACTAGCAGAAGGACCCGACTTCGCACGGGTTTATTTCATTTTTTGTTTGTGTAGTGACCCCATAAGAATTGGCCAGTTTTGCACTTGATATCCAGTATGGCAGTCCAGTATAGGTACAGTCTATTTATGGCTGCGTTGTTATGGAAACCTGGTAAATTAAATGTGAACTTATATTGGCTGATACACCTGATATGACTGAATATTTAAGGACCTGCAAACTGCTATTGACTAATACAGGTCATAAATAGCTTGGTTGCCATGGAAACCTGTGTGCCTGAGGAGAGTAAGCGCCTGCGAGCTCTTATTGGCTGATAAGGGACATGTGACCGTGTGTATGGCAGTTGGAATATGAGTGAAAGAATTGCAGGCTTGTATTAGCTAATGTTGGTCATTTTTTGGGAATACTGTATCTCAGGAACGGTACATCCAAGAGAGCTGAGACCCAGTCTAAAATATTCCCGGACATCTGATGTACATGTGTGCCTAATTTGGTGAGGATCGGTCCAGTCGTTTGGTCGCACATAAAGAACAGACAGATAGACAGACAGACAGAAACTCATTTTTATATATATAAGAGATATTGTATAATTTATAATTTACACATACAAATTTTACATTGGAGCCAGAGATCCTTAACCCCTTCCCGCCGCATGCAGTTTTCAATTTTCTCTTTTGACTCCCCGCTTTCCAAACCCCATAATTATTTTTCTATTCACAGAGCCATATGAGGGCTTAAAGGAGTTTTCTAGGCAAAAATATTAATGGGTTTATAAGTGCACCCAAATACCTTTAGCAGTGCTTTGAGTGATTTCTGGGTTTCTCTGGGAGTTCCTGGCATCCTTTGTATTTTGTTTACTTGGGTAGCTTCCTGTTCTTTTTTCCTACAACTACCATGATGCATTGCTGTTCACTCAGATCCCCCTCTCACTCCCTCACACCCCCTCACTGTTTCCCTAGCTAGCCCGCGGACTACTAAACCTACCTAACTAACTCAGCCCCCCCCCCCAACCCATCATACTTACTGTACCTGTCTTCCTGTCCAGATCTTCTGGGCATGGAGATCACTTCCTTCTGTCCTTCTCCTCTTCAAGTCTGCAGGTGCAATAGAGCTGGAGTGTCGGTACTCCAACTCTATTGCGCAGTTGTGGGAGGCCAGCAGACATCAAGAAGACGAGGAGCCAGCCCCTCTGAACTAAGTGACATTTTGTGCCCAGAAGATCTGGACATGAAGACAGTTAAGTATGATGGGGTGGGGGGTTCTATTGGTGACATTTCGTTTCCGGAAGCAGGGAAATGGAATGTCACCGGAAAATCAGAAAATGTGCCTGGGACGGTCACATGACTGCCCCAGCGATATGGGTAAATATACATTTTTGCTAAAGTAAGTAAGTTAGAAGTTAGGCGGGGGGAGGGGTTTAGTTTAGTGTTAAAGTATCATTTTATTCCAGACAACCCCTTTAATGTTTGTGGGACAAATTGTACTTTGTAATGGCTTCATTTCTGTATGACTTACTGGGAAGCTGGAAAAAAATTCAGAATGGGGTGGAATTAGAGAAAAACTGCGTTGGTAAGACATTCCGTTTTTTTATGTTTTAACCCCTTTTAAAAAACTGTGTACAGGGATGCATAGGGCTTTTTTTATGCGGGGCCAGATTAACTTTTTAGTAATACCATTTTGGGGAATGTCTGATGTTTTGATCGCGTTTTAATCAAATTTTTATGGGAGGTGAAAAAACGGCGGTTTGGTTCTTTTGATATATTTTTCTGCTATGTATAGGAAAAATATTTGTATATGTTTGTAGACTGGGCGTTCTCAGGCACAGGGGTGTATAATTTGTTTATGTTTATTTTTGTTTATTTCTTTTTATTCCAAATGAAAGGAAAGGGGTGATTTGAATTTTTAGGGTTTTTTTTGTTTATTTTATAAAACTTTTTTTAAAATTTTTTTCAACTATTTTAGTAGCCCACCTAGAAGGCTTGAGCCTGCAATCTTTTGCAATCTTTGTTTTGTAGTCTATGGGACTTAGACCATAAACCATCCTCAATAGCTATATTTCTATGACAGGCCTGGGAGCCTTCATTAGGCTCCCGGCTGCCATAGGAACAGGATGGCTTCTGTGATCTAGGTACAACAAAGGAGGGCAAAATTTAACTTTGGGGCGGGGGGGCATAACTAAAAGCAATGCAGCAGAGACCCGATGGCTATGGTGGCTACTCCGCTTCAGAGCAGCCACCATCTTTAAAGAACCGGTCCAGAGCCCGAGGCTAAAAGGGGGCCCAGGAACAAGTAACTGCACATTTGCCCCCATTATAAACCGACCAGGTGCATCAGAATCCTCCTGATCACACCCCATACCAAACCTAAGAAATTTGCTTATTAGACTGTAGTCAGCCGCCAACCAACCAGGTAGCACCAGCTGCACCGGCGTTGCTGGAGAGGACGGTACCCTTAGTCCCGGAGAGTGATGTTCATTGAAGGTATATCTGAGCAGATTTATTAAAACGGTCGAAAAGCATGTGTTTTGGAGCACAGTCCACAAGTAAGATGACAGAGGAGCTTCCCATAAGGTCAAGTGAAGCAGACCCATTTGGAGATCTGCCTTCTCTATGCGAGGTCTGGCTGTCCATGTACGTCCATGCGAGGTTAAGAGTGGACATATATAGTTTACGGGCAGTTCGGAACCAGTTAAGCAATGTCAGATGGTGCCCATGACGGACCCTCAAAGAGTGTTATTTAGAAGAAAATAACAGAAGGGATGCCTTCTCACGGTGGGGCCGACCAAAAATGTTACAGGACACAATCGATGATGCACAATATCTGCATTATACTATGTCGGGCCTCAGAGGTTGCACTACAATATATGTGGGTCAGGCATGTCTAAGTGGTGGTGATGGGGGGCCCACCAATGGCCCTGGTACTGAGGAGCACATCGCACATTGTTTCGTTCAGATTGCTTCGTCCTAGTAACAGGTATTACAGAATATTCTCGGCCTCTTTCGAGTGAATCTCCCTGTATTTCTCAAAGTATTCTTACTTTTTTCCACACCTGCCTAAAACTGTACTGTATGTACTGAAAGGCTGTAACTGCATGTCTTGAACCTTGTGAGTCATTATGTGACCATCGCAAAGGGTTGACCTGTGAGTAAAGTTTTCTGTTGCGTTGTGATTTGACATTTTTTTGTCCATTTGTCATTGTTGTACGCCATACCGTAACCTGATCTTTACAAGCGCACACACCTCTGTTTGCATGGGCTTACTGACCCTTGTGGAATTTTAATTATTTGGGGTTAATTGTTCTTTTTATTTATTTTTTGTTCACTTTTTCATGTCTATATGTCAGTTTGGATTTTTTTTTTTAGTGTGCAGTGCCCTTAATGGTGCTCTTTTTGACCATTTTGGGTGGGAGAAGGTTTGGCCATCACTTACTAAAATCAGGTTTCTCTCTTTAAATGAAGACATTGGGTTCTGGTGAATGTGTAGCCGGCACCCTATACACGCACAGAATGTTATTGAGTCCCACAGAATATTATCTGACACAGAATGCTATTTTGTCGCACAGGATTATATTTTATAACACAGAACTTTGTAAGAAATAATGCATTTTATAAAGCCAGCAATACAGCACACGTCACAAAGTAAAAGTCTGTATGATCTAATAAAATTCTGTGCCACAAAATAAACTTTTGTGATCCAAAAAATTGATTCTGTAAACACAAAATGCGCTTCTTCTGCACATATTGGATTATGTAAGAACAAAATAAATTATGTGAGCACGCAAATTGTGTATTTTTGCTTGTATTATATTTTTGTGTAGCACCTTTTGTGATAAATTTTTGCGGTATTCTGTCCTGTACAAAATGTACTGTGTCTCACAAAACACGTCACAAAATAAAAGTCTGTATGATCTAATAACATTCTGTGTGACAAAATAAAATTCTGTGCCACAAAATAAACTTTTGTGATCCCAAAAATTGATTCTGTAAACACAAAATGCGCTTCATCTACACACAACTGATTATGGAAGCGCAACTTAAATTGTCAGCACACAAATTGTGTATTTTGTGTGTACAGAGTGTAATGTGTTAGTGATTGTGACACTTTTGTTTGCTGTATTCTGTCTTTAACAAAATGTATTGTGTCTCACAAAATGTGCTGTGAACCAACATTGCTTGATATGCCGATACAGTGCACAGAGATGTATAGTTTCAATATACTGCTGCTAGGGCAAACAGCTGATCAGTTGAGTGTAGGAAGTCGGACCCTTGCCGATCTGCTATTGATGACCTATCCTAAGTAATATGGACAACCCCAGAAGTTGTATCCATGACACACCCTAGCAAAATGAAAAACATTTGAAGATACGGCCACCCCTTTAACAGTGTGGACAGCCAAAGACATCTCGTAAATGGGTTGAGATCCATCACTTCATGTTACACTCAAGCACCCAACGCCTCGGCTGTAAACACTCAACATCACCGGTGACATCATCATCGTAACCTTCACTGGTTTGCCTATGGGTAAAATATCTATATAATAGAAATCACTGCTACTTTTCCCTTAATGGGCACAACGTGATCGCAGCAATCTCAGCAGCTCATCATTTTTGTATAATGGGTGCCATATGGAAAATGACCCTGGAGCCCCAGCTTAAAGGCACGTGTAGTAAGCTCCCTCTAGTGGTGGATACAAATAGTCAGAGGATCCATAAGGCTAGCTTTACATCTCGGTTGCAGATAACATATACAGATTAGAAAATTAAACAGCATGATGCACTATTTTATCATCATTGGGGTCCATTGGGCGCTGCCATTATTTTTGGTTTTCTCTTTCATTATTGGAATGAGTTGCTGACGCTGGAAAAATCACTTGGCACATTTCTGGAGTCTAAAAAACCTCCAAAACTTCAGAGTAAGAGAAATATTTCTTTTATTTATATAGCACCAACATATTCTGCAGCGCTTTACAGACATTGTCAGTCGCTGTCACAATCTAAATTCCCTATGTCTTAGGAGTGTGGGAGGAAGAGAGTACACCCACGCAAACACTCCCTGCAGATGGTGTCTTTAGTCGAATAACTTTTTTACTTTTCCATTCATAGATCCATATGAGAAAAATTGTACTTCATGATGGTTCCATAATATAATAATATTCCATGGGAAGTATTGGGAAGCTGGAAAATCCAGACCGCGGTGGAACTGGAGAAAAACTGTGTTTGTGCGACTTTCTTACTGGCTTTGTTTTTAGGGCGTTCACTGTGCAGCCAAAATGACGGCACCTGTATTCTATGGGTTGGTACGATTCTGGTGATACCTAATTTATATATATATATATATATATATATATATATATATATATATATATATTTATTTATTTATTTTTTTACATTTTAACCCCTTAAAAAAAAATAAAAAATTCTTGGAGTCATCATATTCTGACACCCATAACTTTTCTCACCTCCATTATAGCATAATAGTAGTAAGAAAATAGAATGCAAATGAGCAGATTATCTCCTCTGGAGCTGTGCATACACTTCATGCTATCACTGATATAGAGTCGATAATCCATCCATTACAGATTCCTGTACACATAAGATTAACTTGTGTAAAGAAGGCTCTACTGTACAAGTCCTGACTATCCTATAAACATGCCTGAGGGGCTTGGTGGAAGGAGCGTGTTATATCTATATGGATTAGGATGCTATTAGGGGGCAGATGGGCTATGGGAATACATTATTGGCCAATGGTGTCAATGACTTGTTTTTTATTTTTACTTTTCTACATCTTACCATCCTATAAACTAAAAAATAACCTATAAAGGCATATTCCGATGGGTTATACAACAGTCGTCCTGTTCTCTAGGAAGTAATATGAACCACAGATATGAAGTGTCCTCTGCTGGGGCTCGGTCTTGTTAGTCTACCCTCTCGTCCATCCTATGGTATTGTATGCCCAGTTTTGCCTGAATTCTGTTTCGGCACCATTAGCTCTTCTGACAACACTCTTATGTTCTTCGTGACACTGTATATACAATCCTGACTTTTGATATTGCTCATACTAGATGCACCCATGTAGCGGAGTCATCTGAATATGCGGATCCCAACAGAAGCATTGAGAAAGGGGGTGCTATAGGTAAACTGGTCTGTCTACAGAGACCAGACTATTACATGGAGCAGTTTAGTGCTGGGCCATATAGTAGTGTGGTGGTCAACCTCTAGGATACGACACAGGCGTCCTATGTGCTGTGATTGGTCAGGAGCATTCCCTTAAATGACTTAGCTACACCCTGACTCCATGTAGTATATAGAATATTTGCTTTACCTGATAATTCATATTTGTTGTATTGTTTGCTTTTCACATGAGAACCTCAATTCACTTTTCCATTTCTTTTATCGGCTTCATCTACGTATGACGCCAGCCCTCAATTCCTGGTAGTAGTAATAAGTGATTCTGGACAATCCAGAGTAAATAGTAGAATTCACTGTCAAAAAAACCCAAAAAAAACAATTCATGTTCAACTCTCCAATCCCCAATAGCTCCAGTTCCAAGGTTTACTGGGCCCATGCTGGTCTCTACTTCCTGCTTCCTCTCGGCACACAGGAAATGACTGCTCGGTCAATCTCTGGCTTAGGAAGGTCACTGCTGTGTCCACATATTGGACAAGAGGGGCCCCTTAAACCTCGTTTTCCAATAAAGAAGGTGACTGCTACACAGAGAAGCAATGGGGAGACTCAGAGATGTAGCAGTCATTGCGGCTATTATGAGACCTGTAGACTTAAAGGGGTTTTCCGGTTCCAAACGAATTTTTCATATTGATGGCCTTTCTACAGAATAGGTCACGAATATGTGATCTGCTGAGGTCTAACACCTGGACTCTCCATAGATCAGCTGTTTTGGCAGCCTTGAGGCACCAGAAGCTGGTGTACTGGATGAGGAGGGCAAGGAGGATGGATTCACGGGACACTTGACTTCTCACTGAGGCTCTCTTTACTTTAGTAGATATTACAGATACAGTGTTACAATGATGTTACAGTTGACGGATAACAACAGTTGAGCATTAGGCCTGGCTCTGTGAGATTCCAGGTCACCGTAGCACCCATCCTCTTCCTAGCGTATGTTTTGGTGAATCCTCAGTTTGTTCGTCCACCTGGCATTTCTATGGCTCCACTCCACAAGCTGACCACTGGGCTGCCAGGTTTCCAAGCATGCTATGTCTCCATGAGTAGACCCTCAAGCTGTCCTCCTCTTCTCTAAGTCGTCCCACCACTGAGAGGATGAGAATGGGCCCTTAATAAATAAAATGGGAGTTACACTTTAAATGTGGAGAGATTCCCACCCTTGGTAAACTGGGCAATGCCTGACATCAATGGGTCACACCATTGGAGAGCAACAAACAACTTCTCCCACGGTACAACTCATAGGCGCAACCTTGTCCTGTCTCCGGATGATCAGACCAATTGACCATGCCATGACCTGCCCCATTTTAACTGATATCTGTCATATAACACTACACATACACACAATGCAAACAATTCCCGGTGCGAAATACAACACTGTAATAGTAAACCTTCTTGTATTGTCCTCTGCAATTACTGCATGCACAATCCAATGCAACGAACCACTGGAACATGGGGAACAGCCACTTGCTGAAGTGTGCATTTGCACCACCTTACACACAGTCTGGAAGACTTTGGACACCAAGGGCAGAGTAAAGTGAGTAGACTGTCCCCAGACACATTCCTAGATGTCTGTCATGTCCCAGGACTTGGTTTAATTCACTGACATGTATCTGTGATACTGTTTGTCTTTGTAGTTTGTCCCCTCTCTCTCTCTCTGTATCCTTAGCTGTGATGCTGTAGCTCCTCCTCTCTCCCCCTCAGTTTAGTTTCACTTCTTTGTAAGCAACATGTCTGCTCAGCTCCTGGTGATTCATCATTTTTCACCTACTGCTGTATGAGGTTTTACAAGATTTACCTGGATTAAAGCATCTGGAATCTTATCTACGCCTCCTCAGTTGAGTTGAACACTATCTGATAAATATCTTGGTGTAAATTGCTGGTTAGCATAGAGACTACAGGACACTCTCACAACCTCACACTTGCAGCCAAGCTAAGAATGTCTCAGCAGTATGTCTGAGCCCTCCCCCACCCCCCCCACCCCCCCCCCTCTCCTATAAACATAAATCTATTGAATTTGTTTTGTTGTTGTTTTTATTAAGGGACACGCCTAGGGGGGCGCAAAGACGCCAAAGGTCATACTTTTTTTTTCTTTATATTAGGCTAGGACTTCCATAGTGTAGTTCTTAATTAGCTTTCGGGTTTGGGCCTTGGGGGCTCGCCCTATCTCCTTCCGCTCCCCTTTTTCCCCTTTTTTTTTTTTTTTTTTTTTTAAGGATATTTGCGGATTTAGTGGGCCTCTGCTATAACTCCCGGGGTAAAAACAGGGAGGGACAGCCACCCCAACCTGGAAGGGGGGGGGGTCCGGCAAACCCACCCATCAAACCAACCCCACCCACAGAGAGGAGGGGGGGGCTTATATAACACAAGGTTTTTTCCCTTTTGTATATTGGCGCCCCCCACCCCCATATTTTTGTTTTTTTTATTTTTTTATGGGGTTTTTGGGGGAGGGGGGGGGTTTCCTTTCCCCCAAAGGGGTTATCCTCCAATTTTTCTGGGCCCCCTCTTCCCCCCCCCCCCCCCTCCCCAGGGCCCCGCAGTGTTTACCTAATCTCGCCTGGCCCTGAGTTCTATTGTACACACCAATGTTCATATTCTCACCGAATGTGCAGTACATGTGACCAAGCAGACATCACGGCAGTATCTCACATTAGCCAAAAATATGACTAGGGGATTTCCTTGTTGTTCCCACAAGTGACACATCCAGTCCTACCCACAGACTAGTCCTCAAACTCCTGTGTCACAGTGGCTTCTTCTGAGGAACACAAACATCCAACTAGCTGTATTGTACATGAACTCCCTGCAAAGACACTTCTGGTTACATCTTCTCCAGGCACAAAGTCACAGATCATCACACTAACACTCCTCCAACTGCACAACATAACACAACACCAAGAGTCATGGCATATCTAGGAAAAACCGTAGCAAAAACTACAGAACAAACACTGTTCCTCATGGGATGGTAACATATCTTGAGCAGAGACTATGCGTATGGCCACTATGGGTCGTACCTAGGGTCACAGGTTATGAAGGTTAACCCTTTTACC